>JAIPRL010000943.1:0-104721 GCA_025469235.1 Pemphigus obesinymphae | reverse complement strand
AAAAAAAAGCAGGAATAATAATAATAATAATAATAATAATAATAATAATAATACTGTAAAGAGAATAAAAAAAAAAAAAAATGATGAAATGTAAAAGACAAAGACAGCAAATGTAAGTATGACACCCTCGAAAATTATTTTATACATTTGATCATTTTTATTGAAATATAAAAATCTCAGAACCGTAAAAAACCTCGGTATTTTTCATTTCAAAAAAAGGGTTCGGGTTCCGGTTTCGGTTCCTTTAAAATATTTAATAACGGTTCCGGTTTGGTTCCGGTTCCTAATATTTTAAGGGTTTTTAGGGTTCGGAACCGGTTCTTTTCGGTTAGGTTCCAGTCCCTGGTGTTAGGGATCGAGAGTATAAAATATGAATAACTAAATAAAAAGTGTTTTGTAAAAAAAATTATAAATAAAATATAAAATAAAAATAGCACATTGTTATTTCTATATTTAAAATAATTAAACTTACATATATATATATAATATTCACATGAGAAAATTAAAAATTTAACCTGATTCTAAGAATAACCATTTTATATATTTTCAGTATTTTCAACACTATTTTGATGTAAGTGGTATTTTTAAGTAATAAGTATATAGGCCTTAAATAATTAACAAATGATTGACCAAAATAGTTTTTGCATATTCAAGAACATTGTATACCCTATTTTCTCTTTTATTTTCAAAACAAATAATGTTTTTCCTTTGATTAAACGTTTAAATATAAACATAATTAAAATTTTTTTAAAAGATTGAACATCTGAGTTCTTGATGTTTTTTAAAAACAAATGATCGAAAAAAACATTATTATTTACATTTAATATTTCATTATTCGATATATTACTGGAATTTTCGGCTAGTTTTTTTCCTATATTACTAAAAAAATCATTAAAAATATTAGACACATTTTTCGGCTCCGAATTCGCATTATTATACACTTTTGCCCGTATGCATAGTCAACACGTAAGGTGTCACTTAAAATGGCTTAAATGTCACCTAGCTACGGGATACATAACCTCCACTTAACATACCCGTAAAGTTTCATAGCACAGTCAAAATTTAAGTGTACCGTAGTTAGGTATTACTTAAATAAGTAATACTTAAAGATAATATTTTCTTCCATGATATTTGAGAATTATCAGTTGATATTTCACTATCAGTGGTATCGAATTTGAATTTTATTATTAAATACGTTTTTATTTTATTTTATAAAAGTGATATAGGAACAAAATAAAAAGAGAAAAAGAAAGAGGTCCCAATTGGAACTCAGAAAAAAGGAAATTTTTTTAAACTATTTTTCAAAATATAAACATGTAATTTAAGACTCTAAAAAATAGATTTTTCTTCAAAGAAAAAGAAACATGAAGTTTGGTTAAAAATAATGATTGAATTTAATTGATATGGCCAAATCAAAAAAATAATTTGTATATAACAGATATTTGTTGCATAACATATTTCGTTAATCATACTAGTACCTATACTACCTAAGATTATATTGTTAAATGTTGTTATAAAATGTTTATAGAGAAAAATTAAGAACTTAAAATTTTTAATTAAATTATTTGTTCAATATAGGTAAGTACCCTTATATGAAGGTAAAATTTGATTACATAATAGAATTAATTAGAGGAGTTAATTTTAAAATTTAGATGTTGAACCGAACTTTTAAGTTTTGATGTCGAACTCGAACAAACTTTAGTTTCTTTAACACTTCTTAAATTTTTTTTCTTGCAAAATTTGACAATTGTCAACTTAAATATTTAAAAATAAGGTTATCAATTTCGAAAAAAAAGTTTGATATTCAAAAAAATATTGATTTGACTTTTTACTACTTAAGTTTGATTTTCGAACACAAACCAAGTATAAATAGGTACCTTTTGTATCTTTTGAAAAACTGGAGAGGACGAAACAAATTCAATTGGATTATCCAGATCCCTGATGTACCTTTTATGGTGTAGGTTCATCATCAGCAAATCACATAAAGTCAATTAACTCAAATAAATCATCCATATTTATTTTGTTATGTAATTACTGTGTAAGTATATTACTTATACACTATGTAGGTACAATAATATGATAAATTATTAACTATAATCTGAGTTTACGGGCGCGCTAAGTGTGGTCTATCCACTACTTAATTTTTAGGGAAACCTTATGTATAACAGTACAACCTTAAAAGTAACTATGCAACTCATTTTTACGGGACTATGCTTAGGTGACACTTAAATTGGTTTTAAATAACACTTAAACGACTATGCATACGGGTAAATATAATGTGTATTATATATAGGTAGGTATAGGTACACGTAAAAAACATCTGTTTCGCACCATTCCTCCTATATAGATCAGATATAGGTCGAATACACTACTATTGATGTCTTTATGATGAAAATATTTTCAAACATTGAATACACTGAGAATAAATTATTAATATTTTAAAGGTGAATATACGAATAGTACACCGCAGTAATACAGTGGGTAAGTATACATAATAATAATGTACTATAATGTCATTATATCGTAGTTCATACCATAAAATAGCAAAATATTATCTTATTATACTATATAATAGGCATTATAGGTCGAACCATAAAATATAAATAATTAAATCATGCTGAATAATAAAATATATATATATATGTATTAACCGGTGATATTTTTAAAAAACGAGTGCCATTTCATGTACCTACTTAACAATATATTGTTAAGGACACTAGGACAATACAATAAAAAAGAGTACTGTCCTACGAAAATAAGTACGTCTGGTCACCATATATATATATACTATATGCCTATAGGTTGTTAAATAAAAATATATATATATTATATATCTGTGTAAATTTTTTAAAATTATTATTGTTTTTTCTTCACAATATAAGTCATAAGTGATTTGATACGTTAGCCAATATATATTGATTGCAGTAGCGTATATAGTATTTACAATTTCCGTCTTGGGAGTGATATCAGAAAAAATAATTAAACTCTGCCCCTCCACCCCTGGATCCCCTTATTCGTTATTTCACATTTATATGACGTGTATATAATCAAGGACGTATCTGAAGGGAAGTTCACGGGGATCTGGACTCGCTCAGAATTTTTTCAATATTTGATACATTTTTTTATGTAAGCTAGTGGTTTTTAGCATCAATATGAATAATTTCAACCGATCGGTTGATGAACTACAACACTTTAAAAAACATATACTACGAAGATTATGGTTTAAATGCAACAACAGTGTAAAACAGGTCAACATGACTATAGGAAAAATAATGGATATAGGTAGGTTATTTGTGGAAAAACATTGATATACAACATAAAGTTATAAAAAGCATTATAAGAGACAATATTATAAAAAAAAATTTTTAAATCATTAACTTTCGAACTTGCCAAAAATAAGTAACTAATCATCATTTTATTCAAAAAATGTATATACCTATATACCTAACTATAAAATATAATTTTCAAGGCGGTTTTCTGTGACGAGTCTTATAAACAGACAGAAAATCTCATTTTTGTCAATCATTGATTAAGTCGTTCCTATAGCCTATAAATATTTTGAAAATTGTAAGCTGGAAAATTCCAAATTAAATTTTTCAATATTTATTCCTCAAAATAGTTTTATTAAATTCAAAATCATTAAATATTAGTCCACCATATATTAAAATATTGGATATAAAAATTGAAAAATTCGATTATAAGATAATTTGTTAATAAATTCGAATCTGTTTTCAAAATTCATAATAGCGATAAATCGCTATATTATGGACAAAATATAAATACAATATGTACTAAAATTATAAAATATATTTTTGACCTCCTCCGAAATTAAAATCTAAATACGGTATTGCGTATATTTATATGGGACATGTTTTTCATAATATGACGCTGGTTTGTTTTATCCATACTGTTTATTTTCTACTGTGTAACAAACTTATTTTGGTATTTAGAATTTTTTATTATCAAATTTATTTGACAATTTATTATATTACAAAATAATGTCCAGTCTTACGGGGATTTGAGCTATTTTATCCAAGATTTGTTCTATATCCATATGATCACATATATATTCTATATAACCTAATCTAACCATTTATAGATAAGGTAGGTATATAAAATGAACATATAGAAATGCTCATTTACATTTATAATCATACAAAATACAATAGGTACATGATTTACTACTAATAACACACTGATTACGAATAAAATTTAGTGTATTTTTTTAAGGAATTTTCACTGGGCGATAACCAAAAATGTATCAAAATATACCTATACAATCATCAGATGGGGATTTTATGCTTGTTCCTCAATATTATTAAAAATAATATATAGTAGTGGAAATACTATTGAAGGATATAATTACTAATAAGTTATAATGTATAAATGTATAATACAACTAATAGGCGAAGAATAATTATAGTCATAATATTAAATTAAATTAAATTAATTTTTTTAATCATCTTTTGAAAATATTGACAACCTTTAATATTCGTATAAATAATCAAATAAACAAAAAACAATATACAGTTTAATATTTAATTTTTTTTTGAATTACAAATAAGCAAGAATATATTGTATCTAGATTCTAGATATATAAAATGTATATTTATGTCCAAATGTCATGTATTAATTAAAAAAAAAAAAAAAACATTTAATTAATGGACGGTTTTTGTAAGTTTTTTAATCTTTGTATATTTATAATAACACGGGATTTTTTTGTCGTATACCAATGATTTCATCGCTCAAGGCTTTGCTATATTTTAATTTCAATTTCAACGATTGTGTCTGTAAAATTGTGTACATTTAATACAATTTTAAATCGAAGTAGGTAGGTATACTAATACTTGATTAATTATCGCTATTAAAAAACGCCTTTGTACCTATTCAGTTTCATACATTTATCCATAATCATTCATTGCCTAATTATTTCACATTAGTATATTTAAAATTAAAAATGCATGTCACCCAGTCTTAAATATTAAAACACACTAGGTGACAAAATATTTTCGTTGGGCGACATGTGTAGTCATGACTAGACATGACTAGTCTAGTTTACTAGCTTAAAAAATGCACTGAATTATGGTTACGGTTCAAGTTTAAAAAAAATAAAATAAAATATATTTTAAAAAAAAGCTCTTCTGAGGGGAGGGTGATATATCACCCAGATCACCCCCCCTCCCGTAAATACGCCATTGATTGATTGCATAGGTAATATAGGTACATTTAAATATTTAATTTATATTTCATAATATAGGTACGAAAATATGGGTTTAGAGCTAAAAACATTCCCATAAAATAGTAAATATTGTTTTATATGATATATGTAATACCATTCTGAAAAGAGAATTACAAGGTACCTAATAACTATTAACTATAATAATCAAAATTCTACATCTCGTCAATTATTCGTCCATAAAATGACGTCCACTAGTCCACTGTTTTAAAGTTCACATTATCAATACCACTTACACGATGTTCACTAATGAAAAAAATTCAAGTTTTTATGTCTATTAATAAAAATGTACAGCTTTTTTAATGCCGAGTAAAGTAAAGTCTCGAAAACGAGGTTTGCCTTGTGCTCATATATATTATTATATAGGTACCTACTACATGGAGAATATACAAGTCCCCAGGATTGTTGACAAAATCAACAGGTTTTTCCGTGTTCCCCGATTCCTAATCCTGAAACGGAAAGACAATAATTATTCAACATTGTGATAAACTAACATTCGATGTATGCGATTGTGCGAGAAGCTCAAGATACGGTAGCTACCGGCCCATCGAGTTTTAGGATTTCTACCGGGCCAAAATAAAAATACAAATTTGAAAATTAAAAAAATAAAAAGGATTATTCGACTTTAAAAAAAAAAAAAAAAAAATGTAATGTACCGGCTATAAAATACCTTCCAAATTTTACTTTTTGCTCTTATATTTTTAGCCGTTCAGTCATCCTGCAAATGCCGCGCGGCCAATTGAGTTGAACTCGGTAACTCTATACAGGTCTATCCGGGCCTATGCATAGGGTCATGTGGCCTAGAATCTCAACAGCCCTTAGATTTTCTAATTATTATTACTTTAATCAACCCCGGAGAACGAAGAAAATGTATGGAAAATGTAATTGCAGTTTTAACCGTTCGGATTCCGTACAAACAAACACATTTTTGGAATCTTCTTGTATATAAAATGCTAACTCTAATACCGTTTTTTGCCATGAAAAAAAAAAAACAGTACCTACTATTTATTATTAAATTCCACGGCCCGTTTTCGCCACCACTCGATGCGTGTTTACCGTTAGGTACCGTTTTAACAAACTTTTCTCTGGTCGTTTTGAGATTTTTAAGCCTTTCGTTTTCTCTGCGTTTTCGCTTTTTCCCCGAGCTTTCGACGCCGATTTCCGTTATCGTTTGATGTTTTCCCGCGTCGTCGTATTATCGCCCGAACTTCCAATATCGTCTATGGCGACCTTTGAAGGCCTTTTTCGACGCCACGGACGTCAGATTCGCGTTTCCCCGACGTCTCTTTGTCTTCTTTGTGTATATATTATCTGTCGATATATGTAATGGTATTGTCCGTTATCTGAATATAGTTAAATACGAGACATTTCGACCACTTCATCATCGATTCTGTAGTTCAATAGGTGTGTAAATTAATTTTCGATACGGGTACGCCGATTCGAATCCCACTCCGCTTAGTTGATTTTTATGTGACTTTTTTTTATCCAATATCCAAAGTCGTAATATATATTTTCCTATCATTATAACTTTTATTATTTAATATTTCTTACTTTTTTTTTCGTTTGTTTGAATTAAATTTTGTACCCACACCTATTTTATTTAATTTAATTGTAAATTATGCGTTATATAATACCCTATGACGCGTATTTAAGTATTTAAATTGGACCCACTGATTCACATAGTAGCCAGTAGGTATCTATACTATAGTTTTTATATCCCATAATAATGAATTCAAAATCGTAGGAATTCCGTAGTATTTTTTACAATTTGATTTAAATTTATATTGCGATACATTCAGGCGAAATTTCACATGGGTATAAACATTTTTAATGGGTCTTTCGAACATATCGATCTGACGGCAATGGTTGTATAAAAATTCGAGAACGAAAAGTCCTAGCGACTTTTTATGTTCGGAGTAGGATACTTACTATATTTTATATTCATATTATATTTAACGGTAAATGTATCTATTTTAAAACGTCAGACTTTTGTGATATTGGTTCTTTTAGAATTTTGATTGAATTTATAATGATGTGTATGTGTGATGTTATGTAAAACCTATTACACTCATACGAGTTCTTATAAATATCCGAGAATATAGTAAGTTTGATAGATTTTCAGATTACTTGGGTATTTTGTCAACCTATTCATTAGAAACTTTTATGGGGTGAACAATTATCTTCTAGAATGCGAACGCCAGTATCTAATTAATTAATTAATTAATAATGTTATTTCCGATAAAACATGTAAACCTAGGTATAAGAATTGCATTCAAAAGTAATTCTATTAATGATGTGTACTAAAAAAAAGTTATACAATTACAAGGTGTCACATTCAAACTGAGTTATAAATTCAAAGTTTCGGACTCAAAAGTTGTTGAACTTATAAGTAGGTAGTCCTACTTAAAATGAGTTACACTTACGAGGAGTTGCACCCGGTAGGTGTTGAACTTAAGCTAGTTACATGCATTATAAGACTAAGGGGTATATCATAAAACAGTCCATAAAAAATTATCAAACAGTTTTATGAAAAAAGTCCTGATGTCTTAAATTTTCAATATTTTTCATTATAAAAAGGATAAGATATTACAGGGAACTACGATTTTCGTTTATTATTTATTAATATTAATTTATAAGTTATTATGAATATTTCTTTAATATATTATTTCATTGTTGGCCTTTTTTTTTAACGTTTATAAGTTTAAATAAATAATAATTAATAAGATTGTATTTATATATAACATTTAAATAAATAAAAATTCAATAAATGATTTAATCCTTTGTTTACCATATATAATATATATATATAAATGTAATGTAAATATACCATGCATAGCTAATGGCCCTTGATGCTAAAGAAAAAAAAATTATACGTTAAATAATTTTATTTACGGTGGCGTTTACATTTATACAAATTTATTCACCATTAATTTTGGAGGATACATTTAATATTTTTTAAATTTATTGGCTTATTATTTTTGGCGGTGTTTACACTAAAAATGGTACTTGTGGTGAAATGTACAATCATCCTCGTAAAAATTCTCAAAACAATATTTATAAATATGTGTATATAATGGTGTGATGTACCCATACTAAATAGAAATCTGCCCGGAGACTATTTAAATAGTTGGTAATAATTTTGTATTGTAATTTGAATTTATAAATAAATTCGAAGTACCTATATAGTTTGCGGTTTTTGCAAATTTCAGTGAAAAGTTATTATTTTACAGTAATTTATATAATACTGTTACATCAATCATTCATGTAACTATTATATTATAAACAATAATATATTATACATATATACATAAGTTATAGACTTATAGTCCATCTCATTGTCTATACGACTACATTTCCAACAGGCATACCATTAATATTATTATATATAAGTGATTAATGTTTTTGTGCTCATACCTATAGGTAAACGTATAAGGTATGTAACTATGTATCAACCTATCACAAAGCTGAGAAAGTAAAAATATTGTTTTTGAAATTAAGAAATAAATAACAAATCTTATTTTTTCAGCTAATATTTCTTTTTATATTGATCAACTTATATATTATATATGAGTACCCATATAGTTGAAATTGATATCCATTTTCTTTAATGCAGTCATTATTATACAGACTGAAGCACATAATATAATATGATCATATACTAAAAATTCACGTGGGCATTGATAATTATTTTTTCTATATAGGTACCTAGGTAACCTATATATAATATATTATATAATAGCAATGTCTAATTTTTCATCCAAATGGTTTACCGTGCTATTATAGATAATATATTTTTGAAACTAACATGGTTAACTTTCTACTCCATAATATCTTCTAATTGGACGTTATGTATCGTTTGAACATTATATATAATATATATATACATTAAGTGTGTGAATGTATGTATGTATGTATGTATGTATGTGGTATGTAGATGAATGGTCGAACAAAGAAGACCTAGTCGATGCTGTTGTCAGAAAGGCCGGAATAGAGGCTACCGACGCCAAGGTTATCAGCACCAGGAAGGAATACGGGGGAGTACAAATGGAGTTTGTTCTCCTATCGTTGCAAGCTACAAATAAATTCGGGCAGAAAAAAGGTGGGGATTGTTTGTTGTCGGGTGCGAGCGCACACAAACAACAAGCAATATTTTAGATGCTTAGCTTTTGGTCATGAGTCAAGGGCTTGCGCTGGTCCGGATAGGCAGAACTTATGTCCCAGGTGTGGTGTCTCTGGCCATATCGCTAAAGACTGCGATGCTCCCATAAAAATTGTATATATAAAAAAAATAAAATAAATAAAGACAATTTAGAACAACAAAGAACCAAGACAAATAAAGCTTACCACGAGTATGGCCAGTAAAATTTATCGAAAAAAGATAGAAAGGAAAGAAATAGAGAATGCGTTGTGTCCGCGTGATTAATTTATTAACTTATGTCATGATAAGAAGGAAAGAGCGCTGGTTCGCTACTGGAAAACACTCTTATATAGGCCCTATGACCACGATGATCTCTGTCCCCACTTATTAAAAAATGCATTTCTATTGGTCCTGTATTTCGGGAAAGATCGTGAATTAGTTTGATCGAATTCGATATATGTCATATATTGATTCTGAGTAGCCATCTGTTTAGTTTTAATATTTATATTAAATTGTCACACTGGCCTATATACTGTGCGGCTTGCTTTACATTGTTTTAGGTTTGTTTATTTCCATGTATAATAATTATGATATTACAAAACGGCCAATGAGTTCAAATTAACGTTAACCAAGGAGTCGGTCGCACCTAGATACCATGGCACAGAGGGAGTAAATGGACCACAATGTTAAAATTTCTCTTAATTAACCTTGCAGGGTGGCTCAAGATTTTATGAGGCAAACTACCGTGGGGTAAAACACTGATGTAGTCATTATCAGCGAGCAATACCGGGACTACACTGAGAAAACGGTTGGTTCGCCAACAGCTGCGGTTTATGTAGACGGCAATACTGTGGTGGACGTGATTGGACCCAAGGAGTCGGGATTCCATTGGGTAGTGATCAGGGGCATTCGAGTATATAGCTGCTACTGGTCACCAAACCTTCCGTTCTCGCAGTTTTATGGATAGGCACGGCGAATAACTGGTGATTTGTGGCGCTGTAAGAAGGAACACTGAAGGAGATTAAGGAAAGAAGATCGGGAGCATCTATGAAATCATTTAAAAGGGAAGAAATGAAGCTGAGATCGGCGTTGAGGCGCCTGGAGGAAAGAGTAGGAATTTTTAAAGTATTACGGACGAGGGAATAATCGTGGGGAGGATGATCTATCTTGAGGATGAAAGAAGCATATGACAAAAATTTGTTTTGGACACGCTCTTGTTTTAACCGATCTTTTGCAAGATAAGGACGTCAAACAACTCTACCGTACGCTAGTATGGATCGAACTAGGGCAAAATACAGGATGCGTGAATACAACTGACAGAGGTAAAAGTTTTGGTATTGCGTTTGATGAAACCCAATACTTTAAGGGTATTACGAACAGTAGTATTGATGTGTTGGTCGAAAGGAAGGAGTAAAATGAATTCAGAGGTCTTTAATGAAGATCGTTCATTGAAGCTAAGGATCGTTTAAAAGATAATCATAATGAAGTGGGGAACGGTTCCTGGTAAAAGACATGACGATGCATTTATTGATTTTGAGAGTTAATCCAAGGCGCTTAATCATTTCGCTAAAAATATTAAGCGCAAACTGAAAAACTAGACAATTCGCCGGGGAGGCAACTCTTATGAAGATCTTTATGTCATCGGTGAATAAGAGAATTTTCGCCTTTGTTAACCATTTTTCAATTGAGATAATAAAAAGGATGAAGAGGAGAGGACTACACAGGAGTCAGAAACTGATTCATTAATCCTAACATGTTGAGTTCTAGAAGTAGTATAGGAGTTTATCCAAGACAGGAGGTATGGTTACCTATGTCAATATCTTCAAGCTCCCTCTATTAATATATTTAAAATGGTTTCAACGTTACAAAAAATGTTTATTATTAGAAAATTATAAAAGAATTTTAGGGTTCGATAAGACCCCATAATACCACATACGTATGAAAAAAAAATCGATACCAGTTAAGGGTTAAATATGTATTTTACAATATTTATATTTTTTTTTTTGTTTTGAAATTATCTTTTACAATTACTCAACCACATGTTATATTTAAATCTAACAGAGGTAAAATTTCAACGTATCTGAATGAGACAGTTATTCTATTTTACGTCATATTGTTCAACAAAGCGTACTTTATGGATTTGACAGAACAACAAATGAGATTGAGGAATGGCAATCTAAATTTCAAAATAATTTTACTATACCATAACTTTTGGTGGTTTCTTTAAGTCATATAGCGTAATAAAAAAAGATAACAGAATTTTTTTAACGCAATTATAAGAGCTGGCTATAATAGAATTTTACATCCCACAAAGTAAATGCAGTACTAATTAAATTTTGCAATTTATAATAAATTTCGGTTAATTTTAGTATAATTTTCCTTCGTACACATAGGAAAACTATTGTGGGAAAATAGAAAAGTAACTTCTTTAAAATACTCTAAAAAATTTTACATTAAAAACCTTTTTATCTAAGGGTTATTTCTTTACTTATTTTTCGAATTATCTATCATATTTCAACCAGTTGTTATACAATTTTCGCTTCACTCAGAATTTAAAAAGGAATAGATTCGAAATGCATAGTGCCAATTTAATATAACTCATTTTATTATTATATTCATAATATTTGAATAATTTACAAATATATTAATCATATTTTATTAAAAAAAAAAAAAATAACTTAGGATAACCCGCTCTGCTAAATTCCCGGTTTCTAAACTTATTTTAAACAAAAATATAAAACAATGAATAACATTTAACTCTCTATGACGGTAGTAAGTGGTATGTACTTATATTATTGCAAATTGATTAAAAAAAAATGCTTACCTGAAAAGTTTTAAAATATTATGGGGAAACCCTTGTATTCACTGTAAAAATAAAAATTATGTAAATTATTTTTGGTCACTTGATTTAAAAAATATTATGTACAGGTCAATGAACAATGAATAATGACTGAGTGGATTATAACATGATTATTTATGTATTTAATATGTGGTTAGTATAATAATATGTATAATCTACTATGTGATATGGTATATAATATATATGTTTATTGTATATATATACCTACTATTTAATACAGGGTTTGCGCTAAGAAAATTTTAGAACTGCACAAGCACTTGAACTATGCTTATATATGCATTTTAATAAGACAGAATTCTAAGCTCTCCCCCCCCCCCACCACTAACCATAGCTGATATATCATTTTTAAATTGTACATATTTATATCAAAATATACCTAGTTAATTAAATCTTGCACTACAAGACAAAGACTGAAGACTTTGCTTCAGAATATTTCTATAAAATATATAGGTAGTAGGTAAGTATTTTTTTATACGTCCATAATTTTTACATATCTAAACTTATAAAATTCAAATTAAACTATACATTTTAAAATCAAATTATATTTAAACTAACTAATTTTAATGAAAAGAAAGAAGAAAAAAAAATTTAAAAATGTTAAATTAAACAATAAGCTCATCTAAATTAATATAAATAAATATACAAATAAATATTTTTTTTTAATTATAATAATTTTTTAAAATTAACCAAGTCTGACTACCAAAATCTTACTTCGCCATTAATTTTTTATCTATTAGATTTTAATTTAATTAACTACTGAAGTTGAAAATACTTTAATAAAATATGTAACTTCAATTTTCAAATACAGTTAATAATTAATTAACTACAAAGTATTTATTTACATTTACTTACAAAGCATTTACTTAGCATAAAGAGTGTATATAAAGCACAAGTTCATAAAATATATGGTTGCATATGGATGAAAAATGATAACCTAACCTAACTGGACCCCCCCAGAACCGACAAAATATTGATTTAAAAAATTTAAATACTTGTAATTAATTTTTGTGCATAGAATTTATTTTTAAACAATAATAACTGGAAATAGAGTTTGGTGACATTTATGGTGATATTATATGTATATGTAATAACTATAGATAAGAAACAAAAACCAATGTATTGATAGATCTAGATTCTAGATAATATTATAGAGGTATTATTTCATATTTATTTGTACGTTGATACGTTGAAAAAAAAAACTAAAAATTAAAATTCATCTTTTATTTTAAACATAATTATACAAATATATTTTGTGTATATTTCTACTAAATCAAAAATAAATTTATGAGCTTTAAAAACGTTTATATAGTTTAAATTAAAAAATTGAATATTACAGTTACTATATAAGCACTTAAAAGTTGCGAGTCGTAATATTTACATGCTATGGTACTCATAGGCAAAATGCGTCGACGACGAAATTATGACTTCACACGTATATTTCAAATGCATGTAGATGGCTAAATAATAAATTTTCGTAGGAATTTTGTAATGGCTTCTTTATTTTAGCTTCACTCAATACTATAATGATGGTTAAAATTGTATTTTCGAGTTGTATGGTCATTTAATAATTTTTGCATTGATAAAATAGGTAGCAGTATGAGTAGATACTGCACAATTTATTAGCGTTTTACAACTGCACATTTTATTTTAGAACTGCACAATTTGTGTTGTATTGCACACTGTAGCGCAAGCCCTGATTTAATATAATTGCATATTTGCAAAACGAAAATTTATAAATATATAATATATATAGATGTATAGTTAGAAAATAATTATATTATTTATTTGATATTAATAACAATTAATAATAACGTTAATAGTTTAGTATTAAAATATTAATAAATAAAATATTATATCTACATAATTGAATTAAAAAGTTGGGAAAAAGATAGTTTTATTTGGAATACATCATAGTCATTCTACATTTGTGCATTTATATTTATGATTGAGGAAGCTTTTACATGTCCCTTATTAAAAAAAAAAGTAATAGTATTATATTATTATATTCAGAAGGCGTTTCACAATTTTGATTTCTGGATATAATAACTTTACTTTAGAATGACATTGAAATACATATACAAATCCTAATAAAATTACAAGCTGGTGTCTTATGTGGAATTACTTTTGATAGACATCTAGAATTTTTTTTTTCGGGTAGGGTTTAAAATATATTTTAGAATTTTAGTCCATGCTAAATTTATATTGATGAATATTTTTTTTTTTAAATATATCGCCTAACAAAAAACATTCAAGTTGAACATTTTTTGGAATAGGTTCGGACATCAGCTAAAGATTATTTTTCGTACTCAATTAAGTGTAATTTTGTATTATAGGACTTAGCTGTAATACGTTCTATTTTTTGTTAATTCACATACACATATACTAGATACAATGTACATTATAATACTGCATGTTATACAAAATCGTATATAAAATATGTATCTGTATTCAGTAAATAAATAAAAAATGTTATTATATGTGAAATGAAACAATTTTTATTTTTTTTTTATTATTAAACTTATGCAGACGATTGTAGTCTTTTTTATTAAAAAAAAAAAAACAATACATTTCGCCGCAGAAAAATCTAAACTGCGACATTTGTCATGTTCAAACATATTTTATTTGTCGCTTGCAGTCGATATTGATCGGTGTTCATAGTGAATACAAAAACGGACATAGTGGAGACACCGGAAACACCAGCGACAGGATCTGCAGATACGCGTGACTAAATATATTTAATATGTATATACTATATATATATTGGTAATACTTTTAGGTTATATACGAGTGTACAGTATATATATATATATATGACAGTATGTTTTCAGTGGTCAAAAGTCCGTCGAATGGAAATTTAAATATCAGAAAGTCGAAAGTCCCTGCAGATACCGACTGCCGCAGTTTCAAAGAGTCCTAAAACTGGAAACTGCAGGTCACTATATAGTTATGGGAATTACCTATTCGTGTTAAATATACAAGAGCATTTTTTGATATATATGTCATAAGAATGCAATGCGATTTTAATCGTTTATTATATGTTATACACAAAAGTGTAGGTATTTGTACATATATATATAGGTTAGATTATGATTACGTTTACAACGATGGCCAATAAAATAAAATTGTTATTGAACTAGGGATTTTCATTCTGATCTGTCTAAATGTATTTTATAAAATTGCATTATAATATTATATACAATAGTAACGATATAGTGGATACCTAAAGCATGATATGTAATATAAGTGTATGGGTAAACGGGTGTCTAATAAAATACGAATATACAGGGTGCGGCAGAGCCGACTGACGAGTTTAATGAGCTCGTTAGCCTGAGATAAGATAAGAGCAGGCTTTAATTAGTGGTATATTTTGAATTGTACGGTAATGCCATTTTTAGTCGTAATCATGGTCTGGACAGGTGTACATCGTGGTTTCGTCGTGCGTGCGTATTACGAAAATAATCATTCTGTGATCGTTACACAGAGGGCTTTTCGTATACACTTCGGCATTCCACGTAACGAATCTATTCCTTCTGCTAACACTATTAAATTTTGGATACGGCAATTGGAAGAAACTGGAAGTGCCCTAAGTGGACTGGGACATGGAGCACCCAGAACGGTAAGAACCCCCGAAAATGTCCAGTTGGTTAGAGAGTCAATTGAGCAGTCAATTGATCAGACATAGGCTGGCCAGCACGGTCTCCAGATTTAAGCATGTGTGATTTTTTCCTTTGGAGCTACCTTAAGGATAAGGTTTTCAGACATCGCCCACATACCATAGAAGATCTTAAACAGAAAATCACCGAGGAAGTCGAATCCATACCAGTCAAAACGTGCCGAAAATCATATGAGAGCTTCAGAGATCGTCTACAACAGTGTATTGATGCTGACTGCCGCCATTTTGGAGATATAATAGTTTTACTGTTCGTTTTTTATAACCCTTCAAAACTCGTCAGTCGGCTCTGCCGCACCCTGTATATAGGTAATACGATATATTAAGGATAAATGACATCGCTATACTTTTATTTTAGTCGTATTTTACATTTATTAATGTACACAATATAATATAGGATTATTCTGTTTTATTTTCAGTTGTTATACTACAATACACATTTGACATAATTATTTAAAAACTAAAAAAGAAACAATTTTTATTTTGTAAATATATAATATTATTCTATTTTATATTTAGGTGTTATAAAATGCTCGAAATAAACATTTAAATATGTAGGTACCAATTATTTTTCCAATATTATTTGACAATTTTAACACAATATTATTATTGTGCAGAAAGTATTAAATGGATTTTTGTTATAATAAGAAAACATGAATTATTTGGTAACATTTAAAAATAAAATTAAGCGATATGTTACATTTGACCACCTACAGATGTGTTACAATTGACTCCGTGTCGATGTCAATTACCACACTTTTTATCCCAAATATTCAAGTAATAATACATTCATACAATGTTATTGTCATTATTATTATTATGTACTTTAAAAGATATTATGTTCTTTTAACAAATGGAATTCAAATGATTTAAAATCAAAAACAAATAATAGTTTTTCTTCAATTTAGAATGTAGTGAAAAATTTCACTATTAATCCGGGGGGTCTCCCTTACTTTTATTTACTCCCTTTATTAAAAGATAATGATTTTCATTCCCAGTTATATTATTATTTTATACTATTGATAAGACAAGATTTGGGAACTACAACAAAAAAAAGTTTTAACAGATTCAATTATTTATTTCTTGCTTTTAAGATTTATAAATTATGATAAAGTATTTTGAAAACAATCAATTATTCTCACCTAATAAAAATACAAGTAAAACATATATGCCATAATATAGGTATACTTACGTATGAAATTGATTTAAAATGTAGTTCTTATTTTATTGCTGAGATAATATATTATATTATTACTTTACTCGCACATGTGTTTATTCAAGAAAAGAAAGCTCATATTATTATTATTATTGTAGTCGGTGAAAATTCTAGGCCTCGGTGATATAATAGCCACGAGTTGACCCACATGGACCAGTTTTTGTTGTTACAAGTACAACTATGATGTTTTGTTAAGACTTATATATAAACTAAAAACTAAAAAAAAATAGAGGATAATCCACAATACATTATGGACTTGAATTCGGAAATATAACAAATTATTTTGCACATTGAAAATTCATAAAATAAAAATAGGTTAAGTCGCTAAAATGTTTAATTATATTTCAATACCTAGGTAAATTTTATAGATATCTACGTAAACTGTTCTACAATTGGCTTACGTATAATTTTTTAATAGGCCCATATTCCTAATATTTACATACCTATTATCTAACTGTATTCAAATCAATGGGTTCTAAATTCGATTTTTTTTTCAAAATCGTCTTTTTATACTATAATAACCATAATATTTTTCAGCATTTTTTTACATAGAAATCGATCATATAAGACACAAGTTTTATGCTAAAAACGAGATTCGTATTATAAGTGGCTACTAATAAAGATAGTTTATATCAATATCGATATTGTATAAAAAATATTGCACATTTATATCTTAAATACATTTTTACAATAATTTCCTACAGAACGGAACCTTTTCTTTCTTGGCCTGCAGCGCAGTGTAAGCTCATAAAAAAGTGAAAGCTGCAACCAATGGTGCGTGTCAAACAGAAATACAAATTTTAATATATTTTTGTAAATATTAAAATAGAAAGATTTTATTAAATGCTTATATTATTTATAAAAAATTTAACGAAGTAATAAATACCGAATAATAGCATCTTATAACGTTACAAATTATGATGTATAATGTTAAATTTGTCAAAAAAAAAAACAACAACAACCATAATACAGAAAACAATAAACGCTAATATTAATAATTGATTTATCACTAAATAAAACGTTATATAAGAAATCAAAACATAACTGTAAACAGAAAATAATCGTTAATTAAAATACAGTATTGAATGAAAAATTAACAATATATATAGATTATAGTTAAACCTAAAAATATTAATAACCTTTTTAATAACCAATCATAACGTTTAACATACAAATTATGTACATATATAATATTTTAATTCAATTTTTCTATAATGTTATAAATAAAACAAAAAACAATTTACGAAACAAATGATCAACGTTTAGATAGCTATAAATATGTATGTATCGAAGAAATAATAGAATCTAATACAATCAAAAAATGTCTTTAAAAATCCATTTAAGACTAAAATACTTATACAGGTAAATTAAATACACACTTATGTTATTTCATTTTTTTATTTTTGATGAATTTAAATTTAAAAATACTGAAAAAGAAAAGGTGTAGGTACACTATATCATATAAAGCTACACTCTAAATTAATTATATTTTTTATAGGTTAGATATTGTTCAAAATTTTATCATTTAGAAAATTAAAAATAGCAAGAAATACTCATGTTTTTGATAGCATTATAATATAGTACCTATACTTTAAAATATCTTGCACTTAAAATGTTTATAAAATAATATCTTATTTATTACCTACACATTTTATTTTGATTTTATAATTTGTAAGTTTATAACAAATTATTTTTCAGTGTTATTATTACAAAATATTACTATGTGTTAATAATGTAAATATTGATACTTTTCCGTATTGAAAATCGAGATGGTTTTGAAATCAAACTTAAAGAAAAAATAACGTGTATAATATATGAGTATAGTGTTTCTGCTATATATTAATAGGAACATTCAAAATTAAAGTTCTACATACATAAAAATGTTTTACTAAATGTTGGATAAATATGGATGATAAAACATATTATAACTATTACAAGTTACAATTAACCCAATACCTATACTGAAATTAATAAGTATCTACCAAATATTTTTACAGTAGAGGAATGTAGGGCAAAGTGGACAGGCAAGAAAAAGTGAAAATTTCGTGTAAAACACAATAATTGTAAATCAATAAATCAAAATGTGTTTAATATATTTGATTTTATGTATAATCTTTGGAAAATTTATTTCGTTTTAATTGTTAACATCAGTACTATGATTGAAAAATCTAATTTTCCCTCTAATGATGTAAAAACTATGGTTATCAGCTGATATTTGATTTTCCAGCATATAAAATCAATATTGTCAAGCATACATTTGAAAGAACTCGAGAGAAGGTTATTACTTATGTAAAACTTTATACAGTTTTTAAATTTTTATTTGTATTGCTTTATTTAATACAAATATAATAAAAGAAAAGGTGAGTTGGGGCAAAGTGAATTCAAAAAATTTTACGTTGTTATTTTATTACTCAAAAAGATCTTGATTTTTTATTTTAATTACATTTTTAATTTTGAATTACAATTTAATTACATTCCGCTATCTAAAAATGTTTAAATTTACATAGATTTTCATCTATATATAATAATGTGTATATTAAATATTTAGAAATGAAAATTTTATTTTTAAAATTAACATTTTGGAATAAAAAAAAATTAAAAAATATTTTGAATATAGACAATTTTTAAATACGGGATATATTGAATAGAGATCGAATAATATAGGTAATATAAGATAGCGATGGAATGTACTCTAAAGAAAATGGATACCCACAAATATTCATTGAAATCTGAATCCTAAATTTCTTAATAACCTTGAAATTTCAACAAAACTAAAAATATCGTATAATAATAAAACTAAATAAGTACGACCTATTATTAGAATTATTATTATACCTAGTTTTTATATATTTTTTCACTTACGGTCATTTACAGCATATTAAACCAGAGTTGCGGTAGTAGGGGAAGTCAGGCTACCATACCTAGTCTATTTTTCTTTCTTTTTTAATGGATTTTCAATAAAAACTACAGAATTTTACACCAATGAATTAAGTAGAGGCATACCTATAATATATAAAATACATAGTTATGAGTTAAGACAAATACACGCGGACGTAGACGTTATAATATTAACGATATATGCCCTGGGCGTCGACCGGTGATTAATAATGCTGTTGAAAATAAATCGAATGAAAACTATAATAAACGATAATCCACTTATATATAGCTGGTTTAATTATGGTAAATGTATTTTAATATTTCTTTTAATACAATTACAAGGATTGAATTTGAATTGAAGCGATTCAAAAATCATGAAATCACTATAATAATAAAAAAAATATGCATAAATATAATATAATACTTATAATAATATAAATAAACTATATCAGTTTATAGTAAAAATTGATTTTAAAAATCTGGCCAGTCGTAAAGGTGGTGAACGTATTGGTTCGTTCATTGGATAGGGTATACTGGATAAAGGTGTGAATATTATATTGAATAATATATAGTAATAGGTGTTTTATAATCTCTAAAATAATTTTAAAATGTATTTATGTTAGTTTTTTCATTTTGTAAACATTTTTTGAAAAAATGTGTCAATAAAAAGTAGTATGAATACGGGACTATTTATTGATTATTTTTAAAATATATTTAAACATGTTTTAATTGTTAAATCATCATTTCTCTTAAAATTTCATATACACTAAATCTCTCAAAAATGGAGGACATGGTGTCATCCTAAATATAGTTGTAATTATTTACTTCAAAATTTTATATAAATACAAGCATACTACACAGATACTTAGTTTTGTATATTTTAATATACGTTTTTTCGATAATTTAACCGTCTATGTTATTGTTTTTAACATATTATTAATAATTTTTCAGTATTAATATATTTTTTTATAATTTCTGTATTTTTATATACCTACCTATATATGAATAATTTTTACCTTAAAAATATAGTCAAACCATTTATACATAGAATTTGAACAAATAATTTTAATTTCTACTATCTAATCTATAATATATATATATATATATTTATGTATTATATGTGCAATATGTATAAATAATATTGGTGTATGTATGTATGTACAGAATTTGATTATGGGTAGATTTTTTGAAGTATTTAGGGCTTATATTATATTATAACATAATAAAAGTTTTCAATATATATTTTCAAGGAATTTTCATAATTTTGACGTTTTTATATCACTTTATTGCATTCAGTATGCATATTTTAATAAATTAAATGTATAATTATAGGATTATAATTTATTATATTTATACAGTACTTATATAGTTGAGTTTTGCATAGCTTTTAATCTTTACCTTCTTATCCTCTTTCTCTTTCACAACTCTTAATATTACCAGTAAAAAAATAAATAAATAAATGTCATATGCTGAAAATATATTTAAATGTTAGTAATTAGATTAAAGTATTTAAAATACTTCTCAAACATTATTTTTCCGGAGAATTTAAAAGTAAATATTTTAAATACTTTTACTCAAAATACTCGTACTTTTATTTACCTCGGACGGTAAACAAAACAATACATTTTGCAAAATGTAAAATATTTCAGATAAATGCATGGTCCGGAGAATGTTTAAAAAATATATTTTACGTGTTATTTTAATATCATTTTTAAAATATAATATTTTTTGTTCATGTTAATAAAAGGTATTTTAGAGATAAAATTTGTATTTTTTAATATACCTACATATATTTTGTAACCAAAATTTCCAAAAATTGTTAGAACATTATTTTACTATCAGGAAATGGTATTATTTTTAAGAACATAATATGTAATAGGTACCGGTGACTTATGAGGGGGAACGGTGGAATATCTTCAAAATTTCCCACCCACCAGTCCCTCCTTATAAATAGGTTTCCAAAAAATAAATATTTAAACACCATAAATTACAATTAAACAAAAAACAATTAATAATGAAATTTTGCAATGGGACTGTTAGGAATACGATAATATATACAAGACAGTATAAGTATACCGGTTATTAGAACATTTCGGAAACTAATTAAACACCATATTCTGTCGTGTAGTCTACACGAGACTTCGTGCAGAATTCTACGAGTATAATAAGCTCATATCATGTTAAATCGATTGTGTAAACGTGTTAGATAACAGATTTACGATTATATAGTGCAGGTTAATAAATATATGATATCGAATATAAGTAGGCCGGTTTCTAATTATTACAAAATAATGTATCGATTAGGTATTTGACACGGATTATAAAAATAAAATATATAACCGGCTGCATAATAATATTGTTTATGGTTTTATAAAACGAAAACATTTTTCGAAATAGTTTAAAATATCCGCGACAGTTCATTTTTATACGTAATAGGACTTATAGGTAGATTTTAATATGACAACTTGTAATCTATAAATTACGGACATTGAACAAAAACCGGTGGCAGATATACGGGTGGGAGGGATGGGGGAAATCTCCCCCCCCAAAAAAAAAAAAAAAAAGTTATGAGAGATTTATATTTTATACCATAAGTTTGACCTTTTTTTTTATGCTTATTTTAATAAATTTTTTAAACTGATTTCCCCACCCCTTCCAAAATGGCGGTTCGAAAGAATCGCCACTGATAAAAATTTTTTAAATCAAAATGCATTCAATTTTATATTTATTTCGTTTAAAGAAATATTGTATCCAAAAAAATGGAGCACTTAAAAATAAAATCTAAGATTTTATATCTATTATACGAACATTTAGATTTAATAATATCTGTTATTTTTATTAGAGAGAACAAAATTATACAGAAAATGTTGTTGTATGGTAGGTTCTATCTAACGTTAAATTTAACTTTCTGAGTATGAAAAGTTTCATCCTAACGTTAATATTATACTTTTATTATTAAAAATTATAGTTATTTTTATTCATATTATAAATAACTAATTATAGTGATTTAAATATTTTTTTTTTAAATACTCCCCACAACAATTGCAAAAACACGAGATAGAATCTACCCATAATAAATCCGCAATATGCTTACGTTTGAATTGTTAGACTTGAAATTCTCACTGAATATGTATTTTACTTAAAAATTTTATAACAGTAGTATTTAATTTGTAGGTACATCCACTCAGGATCATTTCATTGAAATTAACGACATATGTTCAATATATCTACTAACAATATCCTACCCAACGATCGAAATGCTCCCAAATCATACTCATACTTTGTTTTTAATACATTTAATTTATTTGGCTAATTAATATTGATTAATTATAATTTCTAATATTGTTAGCCCATGGGCCAGTAGCGAATATAGATTGGTAAATCGGGTATTTTAAGAGAAAGGAGCTTAAAGCAATGATAAAATGTAAATTAATCAACGTTGTTATTCATTTTTGCAGGTAGATACCTATACCTATATATACCTATAATATATTATTCAAGTTATCGTTGATTTATTATCTAATATTAATCATGGTTTACATATTTTTATTTTTATAAAAAACAATTTAGATTATGAAAATATACCACATTGATATTATAACGCTGCCCACCAGTATGTTATTAGTGGGTGAGTAGAGGTAGTATATTGATTAAGAGGCCACAACACCTGCGATTTTTAAGGGGTTCTGTATAGACAATTTTTAAGAAATATTATGAAAAATAAAATTCTAACAATTTAGAAATATTTATGTAAATACATTTTAAAATTAATCTAAAAATAGCCCCGTACGCGTATCACTTTTTATTGTTGTGTAATCACGAAATTTCCACCTAAACGACCAATATAAGCGTGACAAAATTGTGGAACTATGGAAAGTCGGATTTACAATCTGTAAACAGATTTGAATGTGTCGGCCTGTCTTCAAGGGATCGATCGACGCATTTTTCTTTATTATAACAGATTAAAATATAATTAATGTTTAAAAATTGTGATTTTTAATGATAAATAACACGATTAAAAAATAAAATTAAAATGAACCTCGATCGATCCCTAGAAGACAAACTGATGAATTCAAAATAGTTTTCAGAATTGAAATCCGACTTCAAAATCCCACAGTTTTGTCACGCTTTTACGTCGATTTTTCGTTGGTGTTATGGCCTCTTAATGACAAGAGTTTAAATCTATATAGATTATAACCACGTGTTGATCTAAACAGTAAATATCTAACACTAGGTATTTTATTAATAGCAAAGATTACTTAATATCAACTATTGTAATGAGATGATGTGGATGAATTTTGCTTGTAAACTGAACTTGTTCCTATTATAGGATATACCTATTTGAAGAGACTCGGAATATTTTTTTTTATTTTACATTTTTTTTTATAAAAAAATATTTCAATACATTATTTTGTTATGATTTATGCCAAGAGTCATAATTTAATATAATATTTTATGCAATTTTTATATGTTATGGGACATTTTTGTATAGTTTTATAGTAAATACCTATACTAGCTCTGTAGTAGCAATACAAGGGTGGATTATGGCATGATCCCAAATTTTCCCAGGTTCGAATGTCACTTCTCATTAATAATAAAATATTAACAATACAAGTATATTAACCTTCCTTATAGTTTTGTAAATACATTCAAGTAAATTAGTAAAATAAGTAAAAAATATTTCCATTAACTAATAATAATTATATGTAAATATAAATTAAAATTAAAATATAAAGAACCTAGTTAAAAATTAATAAATTTCTTATAATTTTAAACATTTTTGAGTCAATTTTTAGAACAAGTTTTTAGATCAAATGTAATCTTTTAAGGAATTTTTGTACCTTTTAGATTATTTTTTAGCGTTTCAGAAGAACATTTTCCTAAGCCCGATATTAAAACTTTTTTTCATTTTAGGAATATGAATTATTTAATATATTTTAGTATCTTGGGATATAACATATCTAAAAACATTCTAGTAAAATAATATAAAAATATATAGATATAGTAGATATCTACTCGAGTAAGTATGTTTTAAATTATACTTAGGTATTACCATCTGGCACCAATATACAATATAATAATATATCGCGACAATTTGTTATTTATGACCTACAAGAAGTGTCGATAAAAAGCGGAGGTTGAAACTTCCGATGACCTTTAAACTCGTACATATTATGTGCAATTTTATTAGAGGTATAGTACACGGACGTACCCATTTAAATCGCCAACTAGATAAATAAAACACATTACATAATGTGTACATTATAATAAACGATTATCCGCAATTTGTATTTTCATTTTTCGTAATCGTTTTTATATACCTATATAAGTACCTAAATATAGAAGTTTTTATATGAACTTCCAATGGCTATTATTGAGATTTTTTTATTCAAGTTCCGTAAAAAAAGATTAGGTTGATTTAAAATTTTTTAATTTTTAACTACGGAATATCTTGAATTATATATTAATTTAATTATCACAATTAACCTTTTTTTCCTTTACATTAGGTACCGTACACTTCAACAAGATGTCAAAACAGGGTTAAAAATTTGTGTAATCTATCTAAAACTCATAACATTTTAAACCCGAAATCCAGAAAAAATTCCAACCGTTATTTACCCCGGCAAAAACTAAAACCGTTTTCAAACCCGCGGTAATCCGAACCCGAAAAAGCCAACCAGTTTTGACTCCCTATTATTAAACATCAAAACCGTAATTTGATATATCAGTGAATATAAACTATAAAATATTGAAATGGAAATAAAATATTAAAATAGTTCACGTGCTATATTTTTAAATAATCTGTTACTTTTTTGTTTATACCTATATTTTTTATCGTTTGATTACGGAGAAAATTATTAAATATAATAGTCAGTATAAATAAAGACAAATCTAATTTAAAAACATAATATATCTTTTTTGTTAAACAATAATATATTTTATATTATAATTTTAAATATTAAATATTATAAAAGGTTGACAATTTAAACATTATATTACGTCATAGGCATGCACACAGAAAAAGAAATGGGGGAGAACCAATTGGGTTAACCAAAAAAATACATCTATGTAATATATTATGTATGGTAAGTGTTGCACTCAATCCTGTCTATGATTTTATATGCTTTGAAAAATAAACAATATCGTAACGTATAGGACCCTCCCGAAGATTTTTTTTGGTGGGGGGGGGGGTGAAAATGTGTAAAAAATAATATAATACTTCTCTTCAAAAATTTAAAATAAGCAAAAAAAAAAAAGTGAATCAACTTTTTTCCAATTTTGTTTATAGTTTATCAACTTAAAATTCCGAAAAATACTTCATTGCTGCATAATTTTCCGACAAAAAATAATTCATTCAAAACATGAATATAAGCAAATAAAACCTAAGCCATCGAATTTTTCTACTATTTGCCGACTGAACTTCCATTTTACAGACTGTTTTCCGAAGTTGGGGGGTGAGACACCCTCCTCCCACAGAATGTCCCTGGTAACGTATATGATCAAGCAGGAGACTTTAACGCTTCCATTTTATTTTATATCAAATTATGAATTTCCATCTCGTATAAAAATTCATATATATTTGAATATGTTAGGTCTTAAAAATTTTACCAATAATTTGTCTTAAAATTACATGTATTAACCAATTTCTATGTATTATTTTATTTACAGTTTAGTGTATTATATAGATATATGAGTATATAAGTACAATTATCGATATACATAATATGTTTTAAATTATTATTGTTTTTACTATTTTTTTTTTTTTATCATTGATAATTATGTTCTTTATACAACTTAAATGTAAGTTCGTTATTAATAGTGACTATTATAATATATATATATGTATAATTTTATATTCAATATAATATTATAAATAATAATTATATTTTATATTTAGGGAATAACAATAGACGAATGCTTTTGTTTATAGGTAATAAATAAACCGTTTTAGGGGAAATTCAAAATACACTCATATTCCACTTGGGCAAATTCTCGAACGAATCCTAATAATATAAGTATGTATGTGACTTATATTAAAATCAAAATTGAACTTACTATTAAAAGTTAGAATCTTGCAGGATAATTTGAAAACTTATTCATGTATATAAATATGTATGAATACTGAATCTTTTATTTAATGTTGATGACTGAAGTAATGCGACGCAATATAACAATATACGGCGCTTTTTGCTATCCCCCTCCCACGGAAAACTACCTTACATTTATATTATATTAAAACTTATAAATGGAGAATAATCGTCCATTTAAATGAAATAGAATTACTGAAATAGAATAGTCGATATATATGGTATACAGCGTAGCATGGTTTGTGGTCACAATTTACAACAAATAAAATATAGGTACTATTCGATATCACATTTCCTAGTAAAATGTTTAATAATCATTATAGTTGATAATAGTGGAATAAATGGTATAAATTATTTTCTTCTTTTATATATCATATATTTATTTTTACAAGAGTATTGAATTGTTTTACATTTTTTAGTTTTGATTACCTATATAAATAATGCGTTTAATCGAGTTAAGTTCAATTTTATTTTTTCGTATTCAAAATCGAACTTATCCTACAGAAGTAAAAGTCCAATCCTAAGTAAACAGAAAACATTTAAACCTGAATATTTTTTGAATGGTCTAAATAAAAATTAGTTAATAGTTTTACATCCTCAATTCCCAACTCTAACATGTTCAGCTGTTTGCACCTTCACATATTAGGGGAGTTGAAGATTGTTCTTAGTAGCTACGATAAATAGGTATAGCTACTAAATTATTAGACGGGTTTGGTAATAAGGCCGACTTGCACCTGAGACCAGACCTACCATCCACAAGAAAAATCTTGTTGGTTACCCCATTTACTATTTTTTAATATTAATATAGATAGACTTGTGATTTAATTTCCAACTTGATATCAGTTGGTCTACTATGTATTATGATAATTTTTAAAAACAGTAAAAATATGAATAATTCTATAAAAATAATATATTATAAACAAATTATAATAATATTATCTGACAAATAACGATAAATAAACGTAAAAATAAAAATTTTTTGAAAACAAAAAAGATTCAAAACTTATTGGAAAACGTGAATGAAAATAATTAAATTTGATATAAATATAATGTGATGTATGTTAGATTAAAATTGAATTAATTATAAATTAAGTTAAAAATAACTTAACTTTTAATCGTCAGGTTCAGCCATATTTAAAAGTTAAAATTTTTTTTTGTGTTTATAACTTTAAAATAAACATAAACGGTGCCTAATTTTTTGTATTTAACTAACGTAAAATTTAGTTTAGTGATAACACGTAATAAATGATAATATATTAGGGTTTATAGTTTTCTGTTATGTTTTCGGCTATTATCTATTCTGATAGTTATTGACCAGCTGTTTAATTATTATATACCATTATATCTAATTCCATTAACGGATAAAATATATAAAATACAAAGGAAGCGAAGTGACATTTTTTAAAGTTTCAAATACACTTTTGTGTTATTTTACATTATCGAAAACTGGTATTTGCCAAAATAAGTTATCGTTTGAATCCAATGATTATAAGTAATTGACATATTTTTAAAACATGATATGGTGTGTGGATACGTACCTATATATATACGATGAACTCGAATTTCTAATTAAATTTTGTACTTAAAAAACGGTATAATATTACGTTTTCAACTTTAATCTCTCTTTATGTTATCTAGTTTTTATGTATGCGATTTCACTCAGAGCCATATAGACCCTTCTGAATTATGATGACTTGTATTAATGTGTTCAATGCCACCTACCCATATGTTATATATTCTCTATCATACCAGAATAAACGATCGCCGACCGCGGGCCACGTGCCACGTCGATTCCGGAAATACGTTTAGATGAATATGACGTGGCTCGTGTTACGAAAAAAAAAAAATATATATATATATATATACATATACCTACAAAAAAATGGCGGATATATGGTAGGTATTGTGTGTTCTTATAGTCGAAAATTGGGGAAAAAACACACGATATATCATATTATCGACTTTATATTATACTTATGATATTGGTTTAAAAGCGAAAGGGCCGCGGGCTTTGGCTAGCGCGGGGCGATGTTTTACGACCGCGGGAACGGTGACCGCGACCTGTGTGGGGTGACGCCGGGAGTCGTGTCAAGGGCGATTCGACCGTATGCATACCTATGTGGGTACCTATATATTATGCACGTTATACCAGTGCCTAGGTATAACAATCGCGGTATATACGAGCGGTATTTACCGATGGAATATTATACCTTATAGCGTTTATACAATTATAATAAAGGTACACTCACTCGCGGACGTATGCGGATCTAAAAACGCGTGCCTCGAATATTGGTGGCGGATATTAAATTATTACTCTGATATACATTATATTATTATCGTGTTCGATAAAATTCCATATGTGAACCTCAACAAGGTGATCTAGTCCGCGAACTATTCACCGCGTGCGTAAAAATCCGTTTCGCGTTTCCCTCTACGTCACAATTATTGGTAGGCGACTGCACCGTCTATAGTAGTTCGCCGACGACGATAAGTGCAAAATTCCTTCGCCGTGATGATATATATATAACGATATGGACATTGGAGATTGAACAGACATAGGTGAGAACTCGCAGAGCAGATACATGATTCGCGACTAAAAGTATGACTATAGATATGACGGCAATGATTTCAAAATTCATTCCATTAGTGTGTTATGAAACATTACGTCAGACCCTATACCGTCTTCGTATAGATAATAATATTTTGTGATTTAATCATTTCTATCAACATAATATGTATAGATAATGTATATATATATATATATATGTGTGACAAAGTCGCTGAAAAATTGAGAAAAATCAAGACTATGGATAACAATTATTAATTTAACTCGGTTAAATTAACGGGTTATATATATATACGTTTAGAGACGTAAGAAAGTGATTTTTTTTTTTAAGACTTTTTTCAACAAAATGAAACCACGTACACATATTGCATATGTTTAACATTATATATTTCAAATATCTAAACATTTATTCATACAAAATACTCAATAATATCGATGAATCTATAGCTGATCTACGAAAATGTGCAAGTTTAGAAAAAAAAAATAGCTGTTTTACGGTGAACGCAATATAACTACAGGAATTTATATGAAATCATAAATCCGAAAAAAATTCAGAAGTATATGACAATAGCTAGTGTGTGTTTAATGTATAGTCTTCGGTTTTGGAAAATATTGATTAAAAATAAAATGATGGCTTATGAATAAAAGTGTTTCGATTTTTATATTGATTGAGAATTCCTGTTTTTCGTTAATAAAAAAAAAACTAAAGGTATACGTTTAAAATATAAATCTTTCGATTAAACACGAAATATTCTTGTGAAAAATATGCACAAAAATGTCAGATATTGATCTGTATAAATACATTATGTATATATCTGTACATACATAATGTATATACATTTATCTGTAATAAATGTTGACATCAAAAAATGTAGTTTTGAGAAAAATTTGTTTAAAGTTCAAAAACATATGGTCGAATCACTCTCGAGTGCAAGTTGGTATACACAATAACTCGTATCTTTGTAAATACTACTATGATCCATTTTAAACTTTCAGAGATTATTCATTTAAATATCTACTTTCAGAAAATATAATTTTTTAAAACTCTAAACGTACTTATATAACCCTATATTAAGTTGAGTTGAATTTCTTAAATTGAAAATAGAAATCTCAAATCCAAATCTTCAAAACATAGATTTTAAGTATTAAAAAAATTTTTTTTAAAAGTTTAATTTTTGAAATTTTAAGGTATTGGATTATCCCCATTTATTCGTGGGTATTTAATAGTGAAAAATTATAATCCAAATCTTATAATAGAAATTAATTTTTTAAATTCGAAAATTCCAGATCATGTCCAATTCTATATTATATAGATAAAGTGAGTTCCGCGAGTGTAGATATAATAATGATATATCTTATGAGCCATGACATAATATAGTATAGTAATCTATTAAAAATATTTTATTACACATTAAATTACTAAAATAAAATGCAAACTAATTAAAAGGTGCCTTTTGCCGGTATAGGAATTCGGATTCTTCGGAGCTTGAATAAATGATACACACATCACGTGAGCCTATATCAAACCTATTACCCCTGGAAGGCAAATATTTGTAAACCTATTACTATTTAAGTATATAAATAATCAATTATAATATAATATTAAAACTGGCTAAACGGGTAATTAATTTATGGGTGTTAATATTTATTATACAAGTATGACAGCTTTTTTTGATATTGTTAAGACATAAAACATACATATATTTTTAGCCACATAAATTATGTATTGTTACTTTTTTATAATTATACATAATCATATAAACATAAAAATGTATGTTTTTTAAATGAAAATTTTTTTTTTATTAAACATAAAATTATATTATTAACTATAATTAAAATTTTAATTATACCTAATATTATAATAAATATAATAAATTAATATTATATATTTTATTTAAACTTAAATTAAAATAACCGATTAGTTTGAAAATAATATATATATATATATATTATATTAATACCTATATTATAGTAATAATAATTATTTTATTATGACTATTATTCAAGGATAATCAAAGTGAATTATAAAATAAACTATAGTTACTAAAATTATTTAGAAAATTTTTTTAAAATAATTTAAAGATAATTAATTAATGATTTAAGGTTGTTGGAGCCGGCCATGTATTTAGGGAATGAAATTGATAATATTATTTTAGACAAAATTATCCGTGTTCTACCGTAAATTGTTAAATGTAAAATCTTGAACTTTTATGAATTAAGTTAACTTTGTAAATACCATTTTTTCTTTTTTTTTTTTAGAGGATTTTTCAAGAACATAAGTTCTATTTGTACTATCGAAAAAAAAATTTCGGCAGTATACAGATCATTTGGTCTATCATATTATGTATAAAGGTCCTTTCTGAACTACGGCTACAGCCCGAGAAAGGGTTTTTTTTTATTGTAAACCGATTTCGTTAACAAATACCATGATAACACAATAATAAAAAGTAGTATTAACACGAAACTGTTTTTAAATTATTTTTGTATTATTTATGTACTTGAATATTTTTAAATGATTAAATATCTTAAAAATTGCCTATACGGAACCCATTTTAAAATCGCATATGTGGCATCATCTTAAGGGGGAAAATTCAGGCAATTTCTAAACACATAAAACGGTGGCGCGACAACTAGCTCATTGTGTTAGTAGATAGTAATTTTATTACACACAGTCAGAAAAGCGTCAGAAACTATTTCGGAGTAAAAATGACCTTGCGATAAAATCAATGACGCCTTTTAAAATAATCAGATGTTTTAAAATAATCAGAAACACTTCTTTTTACCTGAAAGAGAACTTTTTACCGGTTTTATTGGACACTGATTTTTGATCGATTTTTAAATATCGCCAGAAAATTATGTTTAAAAAATATCGATTATTTTTAATTATTTAGAAGTTTATTCTAATTCAACAATTTGAATTTAATAATCGAAATCCAATTATATATCTACAAACCGTCAATGAAAATGGATTAAAAAATATAAAATGAATAAATACAATATATTATATAGATACTTATATTATTTTTATTTATAAAAATAAATTATTAGGTATTGATTACAATCCTACCATTTTTCCAATGACACATGTTTTTGTACTTACTATAAAAAGGCTCTGATTTAGTTAAATTTGGAAATATTAATCCGATATTAATAAACTATTAACTCTTAAGTTACAACTGAATTTAATCGAAAATGTAATCATTTTAATCCGTGGTTTCCATATTTTATATCAAACAACTAATTTGTATTATTCGTAATAAATATACGAAATTGCAGACAAAAATTATTCACTGGCCCTGGTGTATTTAAAATTTATTTTCTATTTTAATAATTGAGGAAGAAAAATTGTAGTTCCTTTGTATTAAAAAGTGGACGCTAATTTTATTAATTTACAATACATCACGGTGGCAGTACGAACTATTTTACATTATGACGCACACATTTTTATAAGTAGGTATATTTGGTATATGTTTTCGAATATTTGAGGTAATATCGTTTTTTTTTTTTTTTTTTAAAAATCACTCTAAAAATATTAAAAATATTTTACCTTATTCGTGTCCCCACCGGTATACTTAATCGACTATAGGTATAGGTAGTTAAATTTCAAGTTAAAAATTAAAGTGTATTAACAATAACTCAACTTTAACTCATTTACTATAGTTGATTATTCGGATCAATTGGAAAATACGGTTTTTAAATACCTATAACTATTTACTATAATGGAAATTATGTAATTTGTAATTATTTTAAACAGGTTTTTTTTTATCTCTCTTTCTCTTCGCACTCCGCAGTCGTGTTTAATGCGAAATACCGCAGTTTTGTGGAGCAACTATATAATACTATTTGCATTTGATTATTACAACTGCTGCGCGTGCAGGTCCTTGAGCTGTTGAGATAATAATAATAATAATAATAATAATAATAATAATAATAATAATAATAATAATAATAATAATAATAATAATAATAATAATAATAATAATAATAATAATAATGATAATATTATAATACAATCATATATAATTGAATATGTAAATCAGATCGATCTGATTTTATTCATTTATTACCGTATAATTACTTTGGATATTTATGTTTAATATATAAGTAGATTAAACTTGACACTAGGTATTATAATTTTTATTGTCATTAATAACTATGTGAAATTTAAAAATAAATTATAGTTACACAACCGCAGATTGTAACAAATTAATATATTATAATTTGCGCGCGTGTTAATAAATACTTAATTCCAAGTGGGACTTTCAATTTTTTTTTTTTTTTTTTAGAAATTTTACAAGGTGGAATTTCACTTGTAAGTACCTATGTCCTATATACATCGCAAAAGTGAATTTACATTCTCTCTATATATTCCATTGCCACTTGTATTCTTTGACTATAGTTAATTCATTTCATTGTAAACTTATCAAATTATTTATAGAAGAAATACCTGTAAATGTTAATTAGTTATTATCGAGTCATTTTTTTCATACCGAGTTAAACTATTAGGATCAAATAGTTATTGATGCAGTTAATTTAGACAAAATGATAAATATAATTTTCATAATAGATAAAAATACTTTAAAATTACATTAAGGAGTAAAGGGCTATAAGAAGTAAGAGTATATAATGTAAAGATAACAGCAATCAATTATATCTAAATATAGATAAAGATAACGAAATACAAATTTATCTAAATAAGATAGAAGATAAGAAAGATTTATCTACATAATTATTTCCAATACTGATGATGTAATTGATACATTTAAATAAGTATACTCTTGAATATTTCTTTTTTAAATGTTTTATATAGGTGTCAATAGGTGTCAACAGTTAACAGAAACAAACTATTTGAAACAGAGTTTAATCAAATATTGTATGATAATACTATTGTGTACAGTTTATATAAAACATATAACGAAGTGTATAATGTAGTAAATAAGGTTAGCTTATTATAGCTATTATTGTCATTCATTAATTTTTAACCTAACAATTGAAAAAATAAAATACTCTTCAACTCTAAAAAATAAACCGATAATATAAGAATTGATAATTCATAAATTATATTGATAATATCGATATTTGGCTGACCCCAAATATTTGGGAGAGAAGGCGAAGGAAAAGAAGATATTGATAAATCATGTTAGGTGAGTAGTTGGTAGATAGTTACGCATTTCCATAATGATTGATATAGATATAATTTATAATTTAAAATAAATTGACTTATTAGTTAACCTAAATATTAATTAACAAAATCGTGTCTGATAACTATTAACTTAAACCACTAAAATCATTAATTAATTAACTGTTAAACTATTGAAAATATGTAGTGTGTTTTACCTTTAATTTAAGTCATTCTTACAAAAATACATAAAATATGTCATTTTTATCATTATTGGTTGTATCGAACCAAATTATAGTATTCCTGGTAATAATTTATTTTTTATAGTGGACAAAGGGGGAAATTGATTTGTAGTGATAGAAAATGATTGATTTGCACTACCGAAAATCGAGACTAAAATGTATCATATTTTCCAAAATATTCAAAAGTAAAAAAAAAAATTAATGGTTTTTTAACTTATTAATTCAAATAATTTATTTATTTTGTATTAACCTGTATTAACCAAATAACTATATATATATACAAATATACAATAGATTCTTGGTTATCTGGCCATATGATAATTTAATCGTCGGATTATATTATATCAGTGGTAACTTTTGAATGGGGGCATGGTGCCTACCCAAAATCCTAAAAAAATGTTTTGTATAATATACATAAAAAAGTCATCAACTCAATTTTGACCCCCACAAAAAAAAAAAAAAATTAAATGCTAGAGCCACATATATTATATAAGCTATTAACTATAGATAATTATAGGTTTTTAATTTAGATTTTTGCTGTATTAACTTGACTTTTTTAAATTCATTTTCGTTATAAATTATATCCCAATTAAGATAACACAATAAGGGCTATTTAATTTTTGAAAGATGATTTTTATATTATATATAAGCACTAACGGTCATTTGTCATAACAAGTATAACATTGATGCAATAGTCTATAAGTCAAATACTAAATGGATTGTTTAAAACAACAAGAAAAAAAATGTATAATTGAGAATATGAAGATGGATACGTGGAGTGACTATAGATGGAACAAAATAAGAAATTAATATATATGAGTTACCTATTATGGGAGTGACTTCAATATAGTAGACAAAATTAGGGGCATGTTTCATGGAAAGAAGAGACAAAGGTAGTAAGAGTAGTAAAGGGAATTCATGTTGAAGAAAATAGGGGAAGAGGAATACCAAAAAAGAGGTGGGGGATGTAATATAGAGTGATACGGTGGTGGACGGGTGTAAGTGAGGAGGATGCGGGAAATTGAGTTTTGCGGAAGTCGAGGACTATAGTGAAAGAAAATAAGAAGAAGAAAAAGTGTAATTATAATTATAAATAAAAATTTAATAAATATAGTACTTATATACTTAAGAATTTAGTATACGAGTATGATATTTAAATATATTCATAAAAAGTTTTTAATAAATGAGGAAGTACCTACCTGATATTTTAAAAGGAAAATGTATTACCTATACAGTCGTCGCTAGATAAATTGGCACAGCGGCGGCGGCGGCAGCCCGATAACAGAGGATAACGATAAGGGGTTCTCCGTATTTGGATGTTATTACCGAATATATCATAACTAGGTCTCGGAAGTTGTTGCATTTGCATGTTTTTTGAGGGCTATAAGATTTATTACTAAGTAAGTTAGAAATTAATTTCAAGACACTATGAAAAACATATCAAAAGTTTATAGTGCATATTTTTGCATATTTGGTGATTTTTAGTTTTAAGAGCATATTTCTTAATTTTACACATTTTTAGAGCATATTTAAAGATTAATGGTAATACAATTTAAAAATACAATATACATATATCGTGTTTTTAGTATTATAGGGTCTTCCAAATGATATAGCCGGTCACAATATTTTAAAACCTACTTCAAATATGTAACAATTACTTCCACCGACGTTGAACGCCGTTTTTCAAAATATCAAAAAAATTGATAACGGATAATCGGCGATATTTCAATTTTGAGAACATTAAGCAATGTTTAGTGATCCGATGCAACAATTTTGAAGATAAGACAATAAGAACAAAATTATACCTTACGCAATTTAATTTAAATTCTTTTAATTATATAGGTACTTCTACTTGGCGATTTTTCTATTTTTTATTATTAATGCTTTGCAGATAATATGTAATTTAATTGTATCATTAGAAAAGAAGAAAAAATTGTCAATTTTTAAAGTTATTTTAAAAATAAAATACCTATGGAAAATTTAAATATAAAAATGTATTTTATATAGATATTTTTTTTTATCATTTTTCAATTTTTGTAATTTCAATATATTTATAAATGTAATAAAATACATTAAACTATCCTAAGAATATTTACTCAGAACTACATATTTATAGTTTTATAAAATATTTGTATTTATATAAATATGTATGTAAAAAAAAAAAAAAAATAAGTGCATATTTTTAGAGCATATTTGTACTTTTTTAAGTGCATAAATGAATGCATATTTAGTACTTTTTAAGGGCATTAAGTTCCGAGCCCTAATCATAACATTTTAAAACTGATATTTTTCCAGTTTCCACATCACATTAATCTATTAGTTTTGTCATTGCCAGCCGAAGTCGTTTATTTTTATACATTTATGATAAACAACTGGTTTGGGCTACACTTACAGAAAAGGCGCCGTACCAATTTATGTACCTACTTGGTTACAGTATTCGAATAGTAACTTTAATTATGGAAAATTAAAAAATAAACATTTCGTAAACCTAGCGTTAAGTTAATATTTATATATATATATATATATATGCCCAAAAATAATGTTTTATTAATTTTTAACATTATTTGTTCTATTTAAACTAAAGATTTATCGACTAATTTAAATTTACTAATTTATTAGTATAGTTCGTCGACTTACCTAATCTTAAAAAATCGTTATATAAATACGACGGATCCTATAGACTCGTGCTCCCCCTACCCCTTCGCACAAAAAAAAAAAATGTATAAATTTCAGTGTGTTGCTGAAACGACGTATTTCGTCGCCGCTGAACCGACACGTCATGCGGTTTGCCGTTTCCGCTCGGGATAATAGCCAAGTCGTATCACCATAGGTACGCATAAAATATAATATTATAAAATCCAATTTATTCGCATTGTTTTATCACTGCCCACGCGTAGGTGTATTATATAGGTACGACACAAACCCATTTTCGAAGAACGGCGTTTTGACGTTTCGAGCAATCGGCAGGCAACTGAAAAACATTAACGATTTTGTCGTTATTGGATTATAATTCAGTCGTCCGTGTACCACCGTATAAATATAATACAACAACACGATAGCGTAATATGTATTATTATCTATCGTCTTTGGCAGAACGTGTTTTTCGATTTCGAGGAGCGGGCCCTCGTGACGTGGCACGCGTCCGTTGCGTCCGGACGGTTTGAAAACGAAAACGAAACGTGGAGGAAATGATCAGTACCTATCTATTAAACGCGTATTATAATATAATAATAGGTGACCGTGCGGTGTGTGTAATGTGCCCGTGTTATACGCGTATAAATTATAATAATACACGATATAATATTATATTGGATATTGCAGGGATAAGATGAACGGACGTCCTTTGTACCGGCGAAGCGTGAAACGAGGTCGAAAACTTTTGTGTTCCACGGTCCAATGATCGGCCGTATTTTATAATATAATATTTATATGCCATAGTCGACGTGTGTATATATGTATATATATATATATTTTATATTAGAATTATAACAATATTGTTGAGTAACGGACCCGAGTTATCGGCGATATGGGTGCGTCTCGTCCGTTTCCCCTGACGTTCGTATTATCTCCTAATGTATGTATAGTGCACCGCGCGCGTTTATTACGTCTTCGATACGTACGATCACAATATGTACTGTTGTACACGTTTACCTACATGCACGGTTCGAACCGATTTAACTTTATAGTCATTTAACGTTAGTCGACTCCTGGAGCCGAATGCATCATAATGTACAAACGGATGTTAATTGGATTTCAGTCATAAACCGATTTGAACGGGGAAACGGTTTGCTCGATTCGCATTCCGAGTTTATATAAAATGGCACATTCACAACACTGCGTTATAACCGAATCAGGTGCATATTTTTTGGTATCGACATAATAATTGTTATCTATTAGGTAGATATATTTTACACTGAACTAAAAACACGGCGCACGCGTATTGGCAATACGATTTGTGCCCATAAGAAGGCTACCTACCATATTCTTGTTTCCTGACATTTTTCTTTCCACGATACAATAACGTTTTCTTAGACATATCATATTATTTATTGATTATACAATATTTGTGATATGATCATGAGATTTACAATATACAGTTTTTTTTTTTTTTCAAGTGTGAAAATTAGGTATATCAAATACTTTTTTCAATTTATTTCACAGTATTTACTTAAATACATTCGATAAATGAGTAGGTATTCTTTACAGCTGTGACTGTTACTCACTGAATTATTTTAGTTCAGTCCTGTTACTATATTGTATTTTTTTTTTTATAAGAAAATTTTGTAATTAATAAATAGTAAACAGTTTTACTTAAAACGGTTTCAATAAATTCCCATTTAAAATGTTAATCCGAATCAATGGAAGAATGAAAAATTGGTACTTCACAATATCAATGTAATTTAAAACATAAACCATATTATATACCTAATTATTACTGTATATTGATTTAATATTTCAAGAACCGAAGAAAAATTTGAATAACATAATGATTTTTACAATTCGGTATTTTACAAAACTTAAATTTTTAAATTATCAAAATGTAATAATTATGAATATTCATGGTAATAATAGTGTTCTGTGATAATAATCATAAACAACAGATACAACAGTGATATTCAGAGAATATAATCGTTATCTCGATATCATTTACTCGTTTTTTTTTTATTTTTCCATGATTTGGAAACAAGATGGTAGCTTACATGGTGGCACAAATTTATAATATGTGAATGATATATGATGTGCTTTCCATGTTTTTAGTTTAGTGATATTTTATCATTCATTCATTATTATTATTATATTTATCGATATAATTCGGTTTTTAGTTGTGCATATAAACACGCAACTCAGTCAACGATATATAAACGCGAATTGAGTTAATCCGAATTAACTGATACATGTAAACATAGTAATAATGTTGTTGATGGCAAAGGCGCCTGCAGGTGAAAATTCGAAGGGGGGGGGAACAACCTTAACTTCTATTAAAAATCAAAAACACTATTATTAAGGGGACTACTTGCGATTTTTAAAGGGTTCTGTATAGGCAATATTTAAGAAAAATAAAAATCTAACAATTTTGTAATATTAAGTGCATTTTAAAATTAATCTAAAAATAGCTTTGTACCTATTTTTATTGTTATGTAATAAAATTTTGAAACTTTGGAAAGTAGGAATTAAAATTTGAAAACAGATTTCAATTTGTCAGCCTGTCTTCTAGAAGACAATTTAGGCATTTTTCTTTATTATTGCAGATGAAAATAAAATCAACGTTATATAATATTTACTTTTACATACATTTTTGTATTCAGCTCTATAGATAAAGAGTAAAATAATTTATTTTAAATAAATTTGAGTATTAGTATTACTTATTAAGTAGGTACTTATTACGTAAAAAACGCCTATTTTGATTATTTATCATTAAATCATAAATTAACGGCTGTAGTGGTACATAATGGTTGGTTTTAACCACGGACTAAGATAGTATGGACTTGTATCGACATGGTAAGGGGATAGTAGAGAAAGATTCTTCAAAGGTTTCGACACCTCCACCTACCCAGCCATGAGCGGCACAACTAGGGGTAAAAGCGCTCCAAGTAAATAATAATGTTACTAATGTTTATTTTGAATAATTGGCACCAAAAGACAAATATTATGTCTCATGAGTTATGACTTATAAGGTAAATATTATATTAACTTAGATAAAAGATCTTACCCCAATAAACCTGAAGCTGCACTTGTAAATTTGAATTCAAATGGAGGTTTGACTTATCGAAATGGTTTTATTTTTGGATTTTTAACTTCTGTAGAAAAGTCATTTTCTAAATATTGTAAAGACAGTGATATTTTCTTATTAACAATTATTAACAAATTATTTTTTTAATAACAATAGGTCGATTCAATTTCCGGAACAATATAAGCAATTTCAATATGGAACACAAAACAGATATATTAACATAAATAATATCCAACTTTGTAATCATGTGAATGCGAGAGTATTCATTAATTGCAAATAAAAACACAATCAAGATAAATGCCAAAAAAAAAAATTAGCAAAATTAGTCAATACATAAGTGTATATACAAATTAAAAACAATAAAGATTTAAGATTTAAAATGATCAAACTGTATTTTTAAATTTTTAATCCGTTTAAACATTGATAATAACATTATCTGTGTTATTATTAGTATTTTGTATTTCCATATAGATGGCACTATAAACTATACTTGTACCGATAATTTCTCAGATTCCAGTCCTTACTATCTTGGTCCGTGGTTTTAACATTATATCGTATGGCGTACATGTATATTGTGATAATAAATTAGCGGAATTCTATGATGATCAAATATTATCAACAAAATACGAGTAATGGTCATTGGTGATTTTAATTTTTAATCCATAGTTTTTGTACAATATTGAGGTAAATAAACAAATAACAGTACTTTAAAAATAAATGTTTTATAATCACTGCAGTCTACAAGTACCTGCGATATTGAGATATTGAATTTGGATTTTGGGTATAATTATTTTAACTTAGTAGAAAAGCTAGGAAGGGAAGTTGTCCCTCACCTGCCCTCTCTTGTGGGGCAGAAGTATCATTTTTTACCCACGGACAACAGACAAGAATATTTAAGTAAATCATCTATTATATAATGTTTTATATAGCATACTCCTAAATAGTGTATTTTATAGAAAAATGTATTTTTTGGCATTTTAGTCACAGTAATAATGTTTATGAACAGTAAATTAAACGAAAATGATTTAAATTTGTTGAATTCTATGAGTGATATTTTATTTAATGAAAATTCTAGCAATGAAACAAAAAAATAAGTTAAATAAGTTTGCATATATAATAATACATAAAGTGTAATCAAATGATTTATTAAGTGAAATCAATATATTGAATTGACTAATTATAAATCACGAATGCAGATCAATTATAAAAAGGATTAATTAGGTATGTTAGAGATATACAGACTGGATTTTAAAATGATACAAATATTTTATACATTTATTTAACGATACCAACAAATACTGCATCTTGTGAACGCAGTTTCAATGCTCTACGGAGATTAAAGACACATTTGAGAGTCACTATGAGTCAAGTAAGATCAAGCAGCTTAGCAGTATTGTATGTACCACAAAGAATATTCTATTGACTTTGAACAAATAATTGACAAATTTAATACCGAGGATTTAATAAAATGCCACAGTTTAGCACTACAGTAGGTACCTAACAGTAGTAAAAAAAGTTGGATTAATTTTTTTCATTATTATTATTTAAAAATATAAAAAGTAAAAACTGATATTATGTCATTGAAATGAAGAGTTATAAAATATAATACAATTTTGTTTATTATTATTTATTTTTTATTTATTTTAGCCTAAATTAGCTAATTTAATTGTACAGTGCAGGTGATTTGATGATTGGTTATGTTTATAACATAATTTGATTCAAAATATTAGTATTATATATTTTTGGTAATAGTGATAAAATATTTGTTAGATATTTTAGGGGGGTATGGAGGCGAAGCGTTCCACGGGTTTGTGAATCATGATCATTTTTGCACTCTCATTAGTACATCTACCAAATGTCGTTTTTGAACATCACTATATCAATCGGCTTGTTGAAAATATAAAATACACGTACCGTGATTTAGAGAAACAGAAAATCCTCTTAAACACGTGTTGTGGTTACTGTATAAACCGTATTTATTTTTTTTTCATAAACAGATATTTTGATGATAGGTATTCAGATGATAAAAAACATTTATAGGAGGACGCTACCCGCATTTGCTGTCTTTGTCTATATAGATATAGTGTGAATAATATAGCAAACATGTTACTAAAAATGTATTAAAATAAATTTTTTTAAATTAAATTTAGAGTTAAAACAGCTAAAATGATCAAAATTAAAGAGAAGAATATTTCTGAGGTTATCTCGGAGCCCTTCCATATACAGCTTTAGATTTTATAATAATTCCACTATTATACGGGACGTCTAGACACGTCCACACGATCAATAATCTTTGGTTTTTATGCAATAATACATGATGAAAAACTCGTCACTTTATATAATGTTATCGTATAAACGTGTAACATATCGAAGGATAATAATACTCGGTAATTTTCCATTAGTCTGCTCTACATTGCAGAAATATGTTCGCTAATTGGCCACAAAATTATCGAGGGGGAAAAAACAAAATTCTGTTAGATTTTTTTCTTATATATACAACAACTTACTGTATAACAATAATAATCTATCCACTGTATACATCTGCACGTCCTGCAATGACCTTGATTCCAATATGGTCTACAACGCTACACAAGACGTTTTTAAAACGTGCAACAGCAACAGCGGTATACATTACATGCGCGTGTCCTTAAATCGAATACAAATCTGCAGTTACTATAGGTACCTACGTAAGAGGGTGATTTTTTTCTAAATTAGTTTTTTGTTTTTTACATTTCACTTACAATTGTCTTCCGGGTGGTGTCAGTTTATGGCAAACATGAAAAAATATTTTTAAAAATCCGAAAATATATACTACCTATGTCGTGACAAACAGTGATCGCGTGCCGTGTTTGACCAAAAAAATCGTGCAAATAGTTCACTCGGTGTGAAACACAAGGCTAGAGTTTTGTGTTACACTCGAACGAATCGCCATATCGATTTCACGAATTTCACATCGCTGGTGCCAGATTATGAGACGTATTTTAAATACTTTTGTCGAGTATAGGTACTTGTACTTATCTTTAATAACACATTTAGCGAGCTTTACTTAATTTATATTTTATTTAAGGTTATAAATAATCGTATTTATCTAAAAATGCACTTTTATAAATATGGCATAAAAATAAAAAAGCATTTTGTATCCAAAATTTTTTTTGAAGAGTTTCTAAGTAGATACATTAATGAATGCGATACACAGAAGAAAGGGCATCTGCGGGAATTCATCGATTGGGCGTGGGTTGGGCAACACATTTTTTATGCATTTATAAGTTATAGAATTTTCAACAATACATTACAAAGCTGTAATCAAAAATCCAAAGGGTAGTAACTTTCCCCAACTATCCTCCCCTGTAGATGCCTTTGCGCAGAAGTGATTTTAGAAAATTCAGAACTGATTAATTTTGTTTGCACTGTACAGATCAAATCAAACCAACTACCAAGAATATTGACAGATTGACAGTGTGAAAATGTCTATGTGTGTAAATAAATATAATATTAATTAAAATGTAGTATTAATTTTTGTTTTAATAGTGAATAAATAAAAAAAGAAGTATGACCGTTTAGTCTTAAAATCAATCTTCTGATCAATACATTTGTAATGTGTTTTCGAGTACCTACTTTATAATAAAATAAAATAAATGTTTTTTTAACAACGCTCATCAAAGTGGTACTTTTAGGGTTTGAATCAAGTGAAAAATGTATATTTATTTTATAATTACCTATGTGGTTTTTTTTATATCTGCATACTTTTTTTGAAGTTTTAATGTACCTATATAAAGAGCTGTTTTTGTGAAAAACGCATTTTAGTTGTTAGGTACTCAAAAAAGGTCATTTTTCGATTTACCCAGTGTCTTTCTTAAGTGTAAATAAAAACTATCTTTTATCATGGAAATTGTTTAAAAATTCAGGAAAAATCACAAATTAACAAATACAATTGTCATGCTTATAATAATAATACACTATCCTGTCCGAGGACCGAAGGGACAATAGCAATAGACCAACATCCACTATCTATAACCGGACGACTTTTAATTTGTTTTTATAATTTAAACATCACAAATCATGCGACACTTATGTAAGGTAAAAAAAAAAAAAAAAAAAAAAATCATAAAATATATCGCCATGTCCCCCGAGGACCAAATCCGGTGGTATCGACGATTGTAATGGCCGGACATTGTTCACGGCCGCTTGGTTGTAAATGCTGGGCAAGGGTTGACGAACAGGTTCGATATTCGATCGTTTCTCTGTGACATTGATCCTACCAAATTCGTCATTCTAACCGACAGATTTAATAAAAATTTCATCACATTTTTTTTATAAATTGTATTAATTTGTATTTTCTTCTATAGCTGTTCAGAATAACACATTACAGTATTTATGATAATTATAGCGTTATAAATTATTAAATTTAATTACTATACCTATAGGTACTTATGTATGTTTATTTTAAATATTAAGTAACTATATATATATATATATATATATATATGAGATTTTCAAGGGAACAAATACAGTTGCAGCATGTCACGTAGATCATAAATTATGCTTTCTTATACGATATATTTATTCATATGTGTGTATATATATATTATATATATAATATTATGTTGATTTTGTTTGATAATATAATTGAGTTTAATTTATATATTTTTTAAAAATCGTACATTATTTTTTAATATTCTAAAACAAATTTGAAGAAAAAAATGTATTTCAAAATTCATATTTTTCCACCGACAATCACTAATATGTAATATGGGCAATGAGAATCAAGGATCCCCCTTATTATTATTATTTCCGACTTGGCCATCCGCAATTTATGATATTTCGATATAAATCGTATTGGATTTGTATAGGTATATTTATAGATGTATAAAAAGCCAGTCAGTAGGGGATGTGCCCTTATGCACGTATATAAAGATTATATCTCTAAGCGTCGACACACAATAGTATATACTGAAATAGCTGGACTAATGTAACTAGACTCTCAAATGTGAAAAATTATAATGAGAGATGCGAAAAATACGTATGGATATAAAATAAAATAAACGATTTTTTAAGTGTAATTATGAGAGTACCTATAAAACCGATGATGTACATTTTCCATACAATTTATTCAATAATACATTACATCGAAAAAATTAAAATGGCAAAAAAAAAATCGTGATACGATTTACAAAATTTTTTAAACATAGTTACAGTAATGTACCTACTAGTCGTACAATAATAAGTCGTGTTAAAATTTCAGGTCTTAAAACTAACATTTTAAATACATTTTGGGTACAAATTTCAAGTTCTAGGATAATTATGTATAGAACTACAAATAAATAATCAAAATTGATTTGGAAGGAAAAGTGTTTTTATTATTTTTCTTTACGCATTAAAAAACCATTGTGAGAATAAAGAAAATACTTTTTAAGTATTAAATAATACTTTTACTATTATTATCTACATTTACTAAACTACAATAAGTTTAGTATAGGCATTAAGCATAATAAAATGGTAGTGGTTTTTTGATTTAAAATAGTGTGTTTATATTATTGTTCATAACTTGGTACTTAATTAAAAACCTTTATTCAAAAGTATATTGTTTTTGGTCGTATATCGTTATAAAAAAAGTTCCATAAATAGAAAGTTTTCATGTTAATAAAAGTATCTATAATATATATTATATAATATGTCACATACCTCCTTTTTAAGGTTTTTAAGGGGTTCTGTAAAATAGGAACATTTTATGTAATTTTATGAAGAACCTAAATTAAACAATTTAAAAATATTTCAAATATATTTTAAAAGTAATTTAAAAATAGCTAATATCTATTTGAATTATTGTGTAATTGTGATATTTGTTAAATAACAATTAAGATGTATTATGGAAACATAAAACACCGGAGCTACAATCTAAACAAAAACAGCAAATTTTGTTAGGAATAAGACAAATAGTAATCTATGATGAAGTTTTTTTTCGTAACTAATTTCAATTGTTTATTATAAATATAAAATATTTATATAATTGTATGAGTTTAATAGTTAATTAGGTACCTATATCTACATAATTTAAAATAATTTTATAAAAAAAATAATAACATTACATCACAGACTTTGCTATATGTGGTGTAATAATTTGGTTATCTCATTTTGATTATAGCCTCAGTGTTTAATTTTCACCTGAAACTAGTTTTTTAGTATTTTATTTTATTATGTGTGGCATCCTCTTAACGATAGAATTGTTCCTTCATAAACTCTAGTATGAATTGATTTTTTCTAATAGAAATTTTGTAAAAATTATAACGTAGTTTTTACTAACGAGTAACGACTTTTTTGGTATAACTTGGTTGTATCTAATGAAAATGAAATTAATACTAGTTTCGCTATTGAATTTTCGTTAAATAGAACCTTTTACTACTTTTGAGTAACTCATTCAATAATACAAAAATATATTAGATTGGTATATTAGTATATAATACATATACAATGTATAATGCATTTTTGGCTATAAAAATGCACCATATTTTTTGTCCCTTTATGTAAAAAATTGTTGTATAGAAACATTCCATACTGGGCCCACAAGTTTGTTCAATATGACGATACGCAAATAATTATCAATTATCTGGTGCAATCGACCAACGATAACCGCCCATATATGGTATTTTTGTATAACATTTGCATATAAATATAGGATTCACATCTGTAGTGTAGCCTCGTATTATACCTAATATTGATTGGGCTAATCGAACAATTCTTTTACAATCGTTATACCTATGTGTACCTACATATTATTAACTAAATAACCGTTAACTCTATGTTTTTCACATAATTATAATATTTACATAATCGTTATTTTTCTCCGCCATTACAGCTATACAATAGGTACTTACACAATTGATAAAAACGACTACATCCTTATATTATAAACGAGTTAATAATATACAAAATTATCGATATTATATCGTATGGGTGTATATCCGAAAATGGGTCGACGTGTTTAAAATATTATAAGAAAATCTGTCCCTCTCCTGTTCGAGCTTCCATCAGATAATGTGACTGCAGTACGCGTAGAAATTTCAGAGTTGATTTTACATTATATAGGAGTGTTAAAATGAAAAATTCAAGTTAAATGGTTTTTTTTTCATTTATACTAACACTTAGTTACTACAAGTGTTGAAAATTGTTATGAATTATCATAACTGAAAATAAATGTTAATTATAGAACAATCCGAGTTTATTTTACATTTTTAAGTGTTATTGTAAAATTAATATTAGATTTTAATCTACGATTTTCAATGTTTATTGCATACAATATTGTTATTAGTTACGATAAACACTCAAAAAGAGTTGATTCAACACCAATATTAATTAACACTACATGTTGTTAAAACAACTATATATAGGTGTCTAGATTATTTCTGTGATTTAATAATTCAATGATTATAATATTTAGATTACTATAACTAGTAGGTTTGACTTTTTTTTTTTTGCTTTTTTTATACATTTTTATACTAATTTCTCCCCTCTCCCCCCCAAAAAAAATCGACTCCTAGATCCACCACTGCAATATACTAAAGATATTGTGTATACATGAATATTATGTATGTGGGTACATAATATTATTATTTTTTATTGATTTTGATATTTGGAAAAAATCCATATGATGCAACCACGTCCGAATATCGGGCAGAATTTATCGATAGACAATTCCAATTATCACCAACTGTAGTATATAACCTCCACCTATATAATATATAGCCATTAATACATACAATAATTATATGTCATTAATTCCTTTTACAATGGCATATTTTCAATATTATTCCTCGATGGAACAATTTATGAACATTATACATTAAAGAAAAATAATAAAAGCAAACCTGCAAGAACCAAAACTAAGTTGACAAAATCAATACCAAAACCGAGACTACCATATAGTCTAAGGTTAGGTTATAGGTCATAGGCATAGGTTTTTCTCATCACTAATTACATTAAGTGCCTTCATATATGTCTAACCCTGGCTCCTAGGTAAATGTACAAACATAGAATTTATGTTATAATCAAAAATAAGATATTTTTATAATAAAATATTATCACTCGCACATAATAATATTATCTTTAGTATAACGTAAATATTGAAAATAAAAATGAGTGATTTTTGCAGAATTTACTATTATTTTTTTTTTTTTTTACAAAATGTATAATGTTCATATATTGTTATAAATTGAAAAAATAAAAAAAATTTCAAATACTCCATTGTAAAAGGAGTTAATGACATTTAATTAGTGGATATATATTATATAGGTGGAGGTTACACTGCAGGTGGTGATAATTGGAACTGTCTGTTGATAAATTTCGCCCGATATTCGCATGCATTTCATCGGACGTAGTGATTGCATCATACGGATTATTTTTCCAAATATCAAAGTCAATAAAAAATTATTATATTGTGTATATATTATATTATATTATTTATACCATATTGTCAATATTATTTAAAAGATACAATTATATACGAGAATTTTATTATTTTATATTTGGAAATATATATATAGCATATATGCAATAGTACTGTACTACTGCAGTCACTTTATCTGAAGGAAGTTCAAGGTCGTGGCCGAAGTGGGACAGATTTTCTTATAATATTTTAAATACACCGCCCTATTCTCGTATATACACGATAGAATATCATTAATCTAGTACACTCGTATTAATAACTCATTTATAATATAAGTACCTATATAATTGTTTCTGTCAATTGTGCACCTATATTATGTATAGCTATGTAATTACATTATTTTCCCGATTCCAACTAGGTGTAACCTCTTTAATTAAGATTTAATATTTATTATATTAAATAAATGTTCAAGTACTGTGTTTGAATAATATTCAAAAATAAAGATTTTATATTTTTGCAACGCTTAAAGATCGAGTAGATTAATCAAATTGTGGTGATAAATTTATGTTGTTTGCAATTTTCACAAAATTTAACTCTATAAATTTTAGTTTTTTATAAAATTAAAATATTCTTAAGAATTTATTTGTTTAATGTTTTCATTTAAACATAGCAACTTACGTTCACTACATTAATCTCATAGTACAAAACTGTTGTCATTATTCAATATTTAATCATATTTTATTTTTTTGTCTTTACCATTTATAAATTATCCGTAAACTTTTATAAATGTATATTGTATATATGTATAGTATAGGTATTTAATTGTAATATAATATTCGCAAAATATCTTAAAAATCTTATATGGAAACTATACGCATATTTTAAACGTTAATTTTCCAAACAGTATACCCATACATATTTTCTTAAAACATCATCAGAATAGTATTTTACTGAACATGATTATTTATTTTTCAAACATTATTAAATATTTGAGACAGAATAGTATCATTTATTATACGTTTTTTATTATAAAATAATTTATTGTGCAAATGGTCATACCACTATAACATATACAGACTAAAAATGTTATGTCAAAACGAAAGTCTTGCCGAGTCATATGTCACTATAAATTATCGTAAGTGTGTTATGCACGACAATATTATATATCCGAGTAGTATTATGTGTAACGATTTCCTATATACCTATATATATATATATATATATGTATGTATATATTTTATATATATACATATGAGTATAAACCTCTCCAAGACTGACTTGTAAACGGATTTCTGAACCGCGTGATAGTTTAATTCGATGATATCAGGGCTTGGAAACGTTTTTTATACAACGTTCACTTGTTAAAAAAAAAAACGATTGAAATAAAAAGATAACGAAGAACGTAAAAGGAAACAATAAATGTTAACATTAAACGATCACTAAACAAAAAGTTACAATAAACAAAATGAAAAAAAAATTCACCTTATCTACCACTATACGGAGTTCACATCTTTATTCAATTTACTTCAATTCTAAGAAAATTTATACGAGTAGTATTTGAAGTTATTTAAACGTTTCTTGATTTCAAGTTATTTTACGTTATGAATAATTTAAAAGTTATTTATTATTTTTATGTTGAACGTTTCAATTATAATATTAGTATTTTAATATATATTTTTCGTTGACGTTCATTTTCAAGTTTTTTTTAAAAATATTTATTTTTAATTGTACTTAACATTTTGTTTGGTAATGGTATAAGACTAACGTTAATGGTATTCCGTTGTCTATTTCAATGTTTATTTAAAAAAATTATAAAATTGTTTTCAAGCCAAAAATTCTAAAACTTTCTACGTACTTATACATATATTATTTTGTTAGAACTATTCATTATTTCATAAATTCTATTGTTTCATCTTCGTCTCTTTTTTAACCTGAAAAATTATATTTAAAAACCTACCAACAGATAGTTTTAATAAAAATATTTAATTTATTAATTGATAAAAATATATATAGGTATATATATATATAATTATGTTTTGAACAAAAATATTTTTTCGTATGTTTGATATGTCTTGATATTTCAAGCTCGTAAAATGCCTTAAAAAGTAAAATACGGAAAAACATATAAATGTATATATACAGAAAAAGAAAAATTTTCTTCTTTAAATTCTATGATATATCTTATGAATGAATTTCGTAATATCATGTTATCAAATAAGATTCTAGGATAACGGTATAAGTGTATAACAGCGGTTCTTTCTCAAATTGTGCGGCGTGCCTCGCCCTTCCTTTCCTTCCATCCTTTTTCATAACTACATACACTCAGAAAAAATCTTTCCATGCTTCAATGAAATTAAATCATTATAATTAAGCATAACGTTTAACTTAGGTAAAATTAACGCTGAAATGAATTAAAATAATGATTTTCTTTTTTCTTTAAACTGAACATATACTTAATAAATTATCATCCACAATTTAAAGAGACCATAATTAAATCAATGAAAAAATATTTAAAATATAGACATCCATTATTGGTTTCATACAGAAAATGTACTTAAGTGTTGAGTATAATAAAAATATGTTTAATTTAAAGGAAAGGAAGATTAATATGTAAACAAAATGTTGTATGCTTCTATAATATGATAGCAAATCTTTATTTTTAAGTAAAAAGTTTTAATTTACTTAATAAACACTAAATTAAGTTGAAATAATGATTTTTTCCTTAAAATAAAAATAATAATTAATTTTAATGACATTTATCGGTTGGCAGGGGTGTAACTAGTGGTGTGCTGGGGAGGGAATTTGCTCCCCCTTTGAAGTTGTTTCAGTCGACCAAACCGTATTGTCAGTCGGCTAAATAAATACCACAAGATGATGAGTTTTCATTAAATTAATACCAATAATTTTTCATCAGTGTAATTGCCGAATATTTAAATTTATGGAATGTAGTATGAAAATTAAAGAAATTAGAAATTGTTTCAACTACAATTCTTTAACCTCATTATTATGATAATACAAACTGTCATATTTCTATGATTTAATTTCGTAGGCTCCAAATCATACCCGCTTTTCCTTAGTTTTATACACTTTAGAGTGATACTAAAGATGAAAAATGAATTGATATTTCACTTAATTCTATGCATTACAAATTAAATTTTCTATGACATCACTCTATAGTTTTCTTGACCGGAAGAAAAATGAGAAAAAAAATGTACAAATCGTATAATAATCAACGCAGAAACTTGTAATTTACACTATATATTTAGTATATTAGGTACTAGGTATATTGATGTGCTAAAAATTTCAAAACTTTCACCACATTTCAAAAATGTGTAAAAATAAATTAATTTGATTTTCTATGCATGTTATTTTATGTTTATAAGCCATGCAATGGTTTATCTTTGTTTAAAATTTAAAATAAAAATAATAATAAACTTTTCTATCCACGGAAGAATTTCCACTATTTTATATGGACGACTTTTTAACTTTTAACAATGGGACAAATTTTTATTTTTAGGGAGGAGTGAATCAAAAAAGTTTAGGAACCGTTGCACTATAAAATTTTTTAATAAACATCCGCGCCTTATTGTTGTGTCCCGGAAGGCAAACAAAATATAATAATATAACGTTTCGTTATGATATAATAATATTATTTACATTTCATGTATACATAATATTTCCCTATGAACTATGTACATACGTATTTAATATACCAAATTTTTTTTTAAAGAACATAAAAATTAGGTATAATTACCTACCTACATATGTAAGCGATTTGACTTTGGCTGAAAAATTCATCTATACGACATCGGCGATCAAGGATTTATTTAAAATATAATATTTCGGCGGGGAATGAAAAACAAACAGGTAGGTACCTATAGGTATTCTTATTTTCAAAGTTAATTCATTTGAAATTATAATACATACTTTATTATACTCGAACACGAGTTATTAAAATAATTACATGAGTATATAAATGTATATACCGACCTATTAATGCTTCGTACACCTATCTATTATAAATTTTAGCACTTCCCGAACTATAAATATAATAACTACTCTCTGTATACCTCCAGCTGTAAAACAATTATTAAAAACGATTTTTTCCTACGTTTTTAAACAAAATGATATCAATAATTGATTATATAATAAAATAATTTAAAATAGTGCTATAGCTGTATAAGTGAGAAATTATTGAACATTTTTATTGCTCTACAATTATCATTTTAATATATTGTTATAAATATATATCATAGTTTAACAAATACTTAGTAATTATTCTCTCTCTTTCTCCTTACTGTTTCACGATCATGATGTAGATACCTACGTATGTGGTTGCTCAGTATTCAATGGCCATTTCCGCAGGTATAATAATTATTATTATTTTCATTAAATTGAAAATTAAACGATTGCTATTAATATTCATCGTTATGCAAACACTTTGTTGAAGAAGTTATATTATGTAGTATATATTTTCTGTAAATTATTAGTTTTTAATTTATATGTCAACATAATTCGATTCAATTAAAGTAAAAATTTAATATTTCAAAATACTAGGCAAGTGTTCCTACAGAGATTTGAGGGGTTGTTTTTATAACATCTATGTATTGTTAGTTTAAACAAGGTAATATTTTCAAGAAAATTAAAAAACTTTCGACTTGATAATTGAATAATTATTAATATGCACGTTACACTGCCCCGCCAGCGGCTTATGCGCTCGCATTATTCAATTAGAAAACAGCGAGATCGACGAAACTGTAACGAAACCGTTGCGTAACTCCAGAAAGAGAGAAAGAGAGAGATAGATAGATAGAGCGAGAGGGAGAGAGAGAGAAATAGAGAAGTAGATAATAATATTACATTGTATCTACACGCGGTGTGTGTTTAAACACTCTTTAGAATTCGGCGGTGACTGGTTTTGATGGTTAGACATTTTAAACTGTAAACCATAACCGCGGTTACGATGAGAGGTATATAATCGTAATATAGCCGTAATCTGAGATATAAATGATGCGATGTTTTTAGACAATTGTCTTTTATTAAAAAAATTAATTGGTTTTCAAAAGTTATTGAGAAAAATGTTCTAAACCGGCATGGTTGTTGAAAAGCCAGTACGAAAAATGATAATCCTATTTCAAACAGGATGTAGGACTTATATAGTCATTCCATGATTTAGAAAAGTAATATAATTTGGGTACCTGTCTAATATGTACACGCGATCTATAATAAATCCGTAAACAGTTGATCTAATATATAAATAGGTATAATTTATCCGCCGAGGCTGAATGCTAAACCTAGGCACCTACTATATAGGGTGGTCATAATCTTTGTTGAGAATTCAAAGATAATACAAGTACCATAGTTAAGCAATAAATGTCAAAATTGGTTTTTTTGGAGATAAGTAACGGTAAAACAATCAATAATATTCAACACGGTTAAATATATTTTCGTAAATTTTTTTAATATTTCACATTAAGTACAAATCACTAAGGATACTGACACTAATATTACCATTTTATTTTGGAAATATACTTAACAGTGTACAGTGTACACCATATAATAAGGAAATGTTTTTTTCTATGTAGGTATGTCGTTCTTTTGGTCACAACACAATTGGACCACCTATAAAATTGCATCCCGTTCAGACTAGATTTCAGTAACCTGTTTGGACCAATTATTATTTTACAAAGCTTAAACAATACACGTTTACGAAAAGTTACGAAAACGGACTGAATCGGTTTGAATATATACTTTCTTTTGTCGTGATAAATGATATTATCATCCGGTGACACAAAACACCTACATAACTGTATATTTTTGGTTCATTAAAAATTAACCATACCTATATTTTAAAATACCAGTTGCACAAATAAGTCTAAATGGTGTTATATTTTAGAAATATTGATATAAACGAATCTTGGCTTTATTATCCTGGAAAATTATTTCCTAGATTGCCTAGATGATGACCGGGTATCCATTTATTTTTATAGTATTTATAGTTACTATATTTAGATTATAAATTAACAGTAGATATGACTAATGTTTGCCTAGTCCAGGTCTTGGACAGCAAAATATGCTGTCTAGTCTTTAGAGTATTATTATATAGTTTATATGGTATTGTAGTCATCAGTTTTACCGTAGTATAGACTTCTAGTTAACATTTTTAAAATAGAGGGTACTTTAATCATTTGTTTTTTTTTTAGGAGTTCTAAGCATAGGAATTTTTGAAGGTTAGATTGAAAACATTAACGATAATGTTATGTCTGGGACTTTTTACTTGCCAGAATACAGAAGTATAAAAATATGTACGTGTTATTACAGTCTGCGAAGTGCAGCAACGGGTTTACTTTATGTACGTATATAAGAAAAAAATCTTGAAAAATCTGGTCATACCGTAAGTATCGTGGTAGTAGGAGGCACATGATCTAGTTACGTGACGCGTATGTGTGATACTGCGAGCTGATCGAATGACCACTTTCTACGACAACGACGATGATGGCCGAGCAAACGCCAGTAATTCGTGGTAGGCCCGAGAAGTACAACTACTCGGACCATAGTTATCGGCTTGTAATACGATTATATTATTAACTGTTCATACGAATATCTTATTCATATAAACACTATACAGGGTGTATCACCAAATAATTCCCAGATACATATAACTCAACAAGAAAGTCAATTTTATCGTACAATTTTTTAAATATTATTACTACAGTTATTTTGTTCATGTTCTAAAACACAACTCCAAAACATCAAATAAAGATTCATATGCCTTCTTGACATTTGATTTTTGTCAGTATTATTACTTTATAATTGATGTTTGAATAAGTATAGGTTTTGCTAAGATTTATTTTGGTGTAGTTTTACGTTTCGCTTAAACTCAGATCTTACTCATAATATATTCTATAAATAATTTAGCTAATTTACTTTTACTCCTAACACAAGGAATGAAGTTGTGCAAATAAATTTCTACTTTTAATTTGTTATCATCAGGCGCGATCTAAAGATTAAATTTCAAAAACCTATAATATGTAGTAATACATAGTTTAAGACAAATAGGTACCCACAAAATCACTAAAGGGTATGGGATCCTCCTCCAATAAAATATTTTTGGATCCGCCCTTAACCATTACCAATCTGTTACTAATCAATATACAGTTAAATCAATATTAAACTCAAAGTAAAGAATAAATTAAAAATCATTGTTTTTTTCTGAAATATACAGCAAAGAATCAAATAAAAAGTACGAGTATTGGTTTATAACAGGGATGGGCAACTCAAACTAATTAGAAGGCCAATTTTTGAAAGTTTAAATGATTGCGGGATAGATTTAAAGTGGTTTTTTTTATTATTATATGAAATAAGTTCATTAATATATTTTATGCCTATGATAAAATCTAATATCTAAGTTTAATATATGTTTTATTATTGATAATTTCTCCAAGAAACAATTTACCTAGCTACTTTAACTACCTATATTTGAAATAAATTATAGTAAATTTTTCGATGACGAAAATGTCGAAGACAGTCCGGGCCGGATATAAAGGGACAGTGGGTCAATTGTGGCCCACGGGCTGCCAGTTGCCCATTCCTGGTATATAACATTGTAGCAATAAAACCGGAATAAAAAAAACTTTTTTCTTCTCGTTTATATATTCGGAATAACATCTTGTCATTCACCCTGTATATACCAAACCTAACCTAGCCAATTCCTAAGAAATATATCCATATGTACATATTATATACCCGATATAGACTTATAATATACCTATATAGGTATGTATACTAGGAACCGTATATACGGGCCCGTATTGCGCACGCGTTTACCATTATTACGCAACAAAAACACAATAATAATAATAATAATAATATACCTATACGTTTGTTGTATCAAGAATACGCGCGCGACCGGAGACACAGAGGCGGTAACGTTAGATAATAATCCGACGATAATTTCGACCACGATAACCGTGGCTTCAGCTGTAGCCGTGATTTTGATCATAACAGATAAAGTCTTATAATACGCGTTTAGGATGTGCTATATTTGAGCCCCACTCCTATAGGGTAAATCATCGCCTCATAGAATTAGTTTCATTGATTGTAATAAAAAAAAAAAAAGATATCTTCAATAAATAGTACCTAACTAATTTCTAAACGTAATTTTCGAAAGATGGATTAAGACCTGGAGTACCTAATAGAAATAGGAATATTAAAATGAATATGTATGATTAACAATTATCTAGGTTCAATAAAGTTAGGAATTAATATATTTAAAAGAGGTAATGTGGAAGTTGCGACTATATCATAAAAACAAGAGAAAAGACACTGAGATGATGTCGGGCACGTTAAGAGAAATAACGAAAATTATAGATGGATATAGATATAGATATAGATGGATAGAGATATAATTAGACAATAAAAATAATAGTAATGACAATGAAGATATTAATTTCAAAAATAAAATAATTATATATTTGCAAAATTATTTCAATATTAAATAAATAATTTTACAAATAAAGAGAACACATTTGTTAAACATAAAGTAATAATTTTTTTATATCATTAAAAAGGAGACAATACTTTTAATGTTTCTGTTAAATCCGTTTTGTTTTTGTTTTTGTAAATTATTGAATATTGAACATTTTTAAAATTTTTTCTACATTCATAAAAATAGCTTCGGATAAAGTTCTTCTCTTTTGATACTTCCATGATATTATGATAATGTTAATGATTCACAACCATTCTGTAAACCTTAATTCAAAGACAAAAATGACACGGAATTATTCTTAAATTACTTTGAAAAATATAGTTATAAATGTCTTTCAATTACTGCTACGTTTTCTACAAATTCCTTAATATTTGGTTCAATCGTCATCTTAAGAGATTTACATTAATTTATGAAGTATTATAAAGTTCACTAATAGTATAATTATTATAGGTATTATAATCGGAAATGATAATACGTATAATTCATACATATACTTGAATTATAAATTAAAATAAATATATATAAAAAGAAAATGTGCCAGAGTATTAAAAAAAAGATTGTAAGTCGACCGTAAATTATCATCAGGTTACAAATGATGACCTACGGCTATAACTAATTGTTATCTATACCCAATCTTTTTTTGAATATTCTGGGCACATTTTCTTTTTTTACACATTAATTTTATTTACACACATATATATATATATATTGTAATTTTTTGTAATATATATTTATTTTTATTTTTATAAGAGTATTCAATTTTTTAAATTAATTAACTTTTCAATTTTAAATATATTTAAATTATAATAAAATTAAAAATAAAACATATTTCATAATAAAAATATTCATATATTTTATGTAATCATAATAATACGTTATTATATCCCTTCGTAATTATCAGGATGTAGACTTCCGAGAAACCCAAGATTCGGATCTTGAATTTTTTAGGATTTTAAGAGCATTATTCGTGTGATAATAGATGTTTTACAAACAAACCGGTGACTATCATTTTTATTAATGAAACGACGAACAAAACACTACCTACGTAGATACTATTAATATATTGACTTATTATTTATATAAAGCAGGTTTTGCTGTTATGATCACAAGAGATAACTTCACTTATACACTAGTATAATATAGTCGATATTGAACCAAAAATAATCTCGAAATAACGAGATCAAAGCAATCATTACCTACACAAAATTAACTTGAATGTTATCTACTTCAAGTTTTTTTCTTTATAATTATATGAATGAAAAAATTCAAATTCAAAATAATTATTTATGATGTAAATATTTGAATACTTAAAAATATGCATTTAAATACAAGTACAAATACTACAAAAAATACGAGTAATATATATATATTTTTAAACATATTTAGTGTGTGTTTTTTAATTTTTGCAATTTTTAGAACATTTTATAAAAATAAATACATTAAAACATCTCAAAACATTAATTTAGGTTTATATAGGTATCTATTACATAAGTCCAATTTGAGGTTTAAATTTTACGGAGCTATGATCATACTTACGACACTTACATAAGAGGCTATACTATATTGGTAAACTATATTAAATAGATATAAACATAGTGGAGGGGGGACTATGATTGATTTTGGGGGTGACTTACCTGCATACCCCCACTAAATTACGTTATGGTAGCTAAGATACACCCGTTACAAATGATGTTATTATTTTTGGCGATAAGGAACTGTGACGTAATATTATCAGTGTGATTAGTTGATAAGAGTAGGTACTCTCACGGACGAGCGTCTAGAGACAGTGCTTCTTATCTTATATTATTTTTTTTATCAGGTATCAACTTTTCAGCATCGTACAGTGCTACTGCTACTACTAATTAAATATACATAATTATTATGAAGTTGGAAACAGTTTTCCATGATTTCACTTCAGTACAAGGTAAATAAATTAGATTTTGATAAATCAAATATTTATTCTAATCAATTGTAGAATTCAATAATTGGAAAAAACAGGAGGAAGTAGACTCTTCAACGAGATACGTGCAGCATAGAGGTTTAAAAACCAATAAGGATGATATAATATACATATTATTACAGTTTTATTTTTATATTATATTATTCAAACTTTTATTATTAGACATTGAAAACCAGAAAAACGCTGGTTCGGAAAAATCAATTTAATATTATTAGTGGTAATTTATTTATGTATTTTTCCTCAGTTATTGTTTTACCGTTTTTAGTAGGTACCTGATGGTTTTTTGTTATTATTGTTAACATTGTCTTTTATTTGTGTAAAATAGGTAGTTTTATTTATTAAAAAATAAAAATAAATAATACTTTATTGAATTAATACATACAAACTGAAGTGACATAACATAAATTAAAATAAATTCTGTTTAGTTTATGTTAAATTAATTAATAAATATTAAGTGATATGGTGGAGACATAGAATAATCTATGGTGGAGATAGCATGTTGTAATACCTGATAAGAAAATAATATAAGATAAGAGGCGCTGTCTCTAGACGCTCATCTCTCACGGTTAGTCGATAAAAACTCGTTTAAACATTTAAATACAAAAACGATACTAATAAAAACATAATAATAAATAATGTATTAATATTAATATTGTTATTAATATGTATTATGAACTCTTGAGTAAAATAATTATATGGTTTCCCAAGTTCAGTTGTTCAGTATAAGTAATAAGTATATCAATTTATATTACTATATAGTTCATATTACTATTATAAATTAGTATAAAGTAGTATTAAATAATAATAACTAAATAGTTTTAAAAAAATGAAGTAAGCTCTAATGAAGTTACAAATTCTGAATTTATGGTTACAAAAAATTACGAATTACTTACAAAAAATTGAGACTTGTTTGGAAACGATAGAAGCGTTATTTAAAATTGCGGGTGCTGGAAGGACGTCCTTCTGGCACCCGGAAATCAAAATTGAATTATCTGGGGCCCCAATGAAGTTACAAATTCTGAATTTATGGTTACAAAAAATTACGAATTACTTACAAAAAAATGAGACAATTTTTGGTTTAAAATTTTGGGATGCGGGTGCCAGGAGTACTGACTTCGGTTTAGGTATTAGATAACGGTATTAAACAATGGACATTTTGAATTAGGTACTATTATTCAATACTTCATTTATCATGTACCTATTTTAATTTTTAATATAAAAAAAAATATTACCTAATATGAAAATCTTCTATATTTTATACATATAGTATATACTTGTACACATACATAAATGTATGTACACAGTTGAACTTTTATTCAATTTCGAAGACTAATAAGTAAAATAATTAAAAATAATAATTAGTTAACAGTATTATATTATTATTATATAGGTAAATTTTAAATAATGTTTGTATTGTTCATAGATGTGTTCTTATTTGAAAAAAATTATATATCAATTATAATAACACAAATGCAGAAAGAATGAGCGTAGAAGAAAAAATGCTTTTTGAAAGGATTTTAGAAATTTTTTTTAAAAAATCACCTGAATATATTGCAGGTTACAGAAATAAATTGTTATTGATATTAATAATAGATATTGATATTAATTAATAATATTATTAATAGTTATTTACGATTTTATGTTTTTATAATTCTTTGATGAATATAGGTTACAGTTTTTTCAATACCTATTTTATTTAATATGGACTCGGCAGTAATGTATTACATAAAATATTATATGCCCTTGTTTATCGAAAATCATAATATAATACCTAATCTAAATATTATAGTTTATACAAGTGATATTAGTATATTAAATGTGTAACGATTAACATAATATTATACGTATAGAATATATTATATTATGTATAAAATATTAACATCCTTGCTTTTATACATATTTTTGGATAGGTCAGTTACCACAGATTCATATCGAAATACATATCTAAATAATATTGCACTCGTGAAATCAAAACATCTGTATTACAGGTATATTAATTAATGTACGAGTAAATACCAGTTATGGTAATTTACCATAATAATACATTAAAATAAAATATGTTTACAAAATATATACAATCTATATAACGCCTGAACCTACCTGTGAATAATGTTATTAAATAAAGGTATATAAAGTCAACGGTAAGTACGTATATTTGTGTGGAACTTGCCTTTATTAGGGGGAAAGTTATTACTTATTATAGTATACGATAACCGAACCTATCGTCAAAATGTATGTCGGATATACAGCTAGGAAAAAATATTATTATTATTAAACAAATTTTCCATTTTACTTTTATTTTTGCTCTGACCAATTAAAAAAAACTTTAAATTTTCAAGAGGTAGATTAATGAACACCGGTAATTTAAAATGGATTATAGTTCAATTTTTAACGTTAATTTTTAATAAAATATATATTATTATTTTTTTTTTTTTTATAGTTCTATATAATAGGATTTTAATAAGAAAAAATTCATTTTCAAAATGTTTTTATTTTTAATTTACAACGGTTTTTTATATTATTTTTACCATATAAATCGGTGAATTTGTCATCGGAAAATCGTGTCTGCAATAATATTATCAACCGCGACCGATCTATAATCGTGTAATTGATATTTTAGTTAGTTTTATTTATTTACTTTTGACAAAACTATACAAAACAGTTGTAAAAGTGAACCGTGCAAAACCGGAAACAGTGTTCCGGTATTTATAGTATTATAAATGGTGACCATCCCCGATACGTATAACATAGAAATAACTTATAGGTACCTACAGTTACGCACCCGTTTTTCCAAATTGTTTTTCGATTTTATTTAAATACAATTTGCTACTTGTACCTATATATTATACCTAGTAATATATGACATTTAATATATTGTATACATCTCGATATATTTATAATGAAATATTAAAAATACTTTTTCAAATATATATTATAAGAGTTTGTGAAATAATAACGCATTTCGTGAAAATAATTATGTAAAGTACAAATTATAAAAAGTACATTAAACTATTTAAACAAAAATGGGCATTAACGAATAGCGAGTTGAAATATTAAAAAGTTGGGTATAATTTCATTATTAAGATTATAATTTTGTGACTATGATGATAATATTAGAGTTTTAAATGTCTTGAAATTTATTTTTTATTATTTTGAGTTTTTGTGAATCATTTAATTTGTTTAAAAAAAAATGTGCATACCTCATCATTTATTTAAAACTTTATATAAAATCTGATTTAAAAATAAAAAAGTAGTAACATTAATAATCAATAGCTGTTACCTATGTACCTATAGGATTATATACTATAGCGAAAATATAATCATATATATATATATATATAATGAAGATAACAAAAAATTTATATAATGATAGTAAAATAATAAGATAACCAAATAGGTATATATATGGACAAGTTAGTATAGTTAATTAACTAAAATTACAATTAATAACACTAACTTTAATGCATTCAGTTAAAAATAACATATATATATATATATATATGTAAAAAGTTAAAAAGTTTAAAATAAAAATTGACAAAAATATAACGTATCTATAGATTAACAAATTTTCATTTTTTATTAAAACAATTAGGAATCTTTGAAAATAGATATTCATCAAAATGTAATAAATTTACTTTTAATAATGCTCACTTTTAAAAAAAATAGCCAATAAGTAATAACTATAAACCAACTATTATATAATATAATAATATACAGGAATCATTGACCGTATAAATTTGATGTGTTTACCACTGTCAAATAAATAACGTAGAAAGATAATTATTTATTATTAATTACTACTTATGCGTAATGCAAACATGTACTACATATCTGTTTAATTTAAAAAATCAAGTTTATGTATATTCATAATCTCATTGAACGATATTTAAAATGTTTAATATTTTTTGCAAAAAATTCCAAGTGAAATGCATGAGATTTTAAATTCTAAACTGACATAATACTGTATACGAGTATTTTACATTGCATCAGTCCACACATATAATGTAAACCTATTCCGACGAAATGGCTAATGTGTTTTTTTTTTCTATTTGTACCTAATATCCGATAGTACATGAATGGTTATTTATTTTTTTGACATTCAATGAAAACTTTTTGAATAATACCGTATAAAATTGGAAATAATAGAAATCAGATAATGAAATACTATAATTTGATATTCATTAAACGAGAATATGAATGTGGTATTATAACATTAATGTACATAAGGTAAAATGTCATAATGTGACGATAATATCTTCACTGATTCGAATATAAGACATTATTTGACACATACGAACATATACGATACATTATGTTCCAAACGAAGTAACTTATTTTACTAAAAAAGCACAAAATGCAGTCACTTATACACTTAAAAACTCTAAAATATGCACTTAAAATTCATTTTTGCAACATTGAAATTTATTTTTTATTTTTTTTTTTTCGATGATACTAGAATTGGAACATTGTGTACCTATACTTGAGTCATAAGACCGAAATTACAATGCATATTTTTAATAGTGAATTCCAAATAAAGCAATTACATTATTTCTTTCTCGCCTATTATTGCTGTTGCACCGTAAAAACAATTTGCAAATGCTAGATTTCTCTGACGCACTGATAACATTCGATGTTTTCGATTATCAATAGTTGGTGGAATTTTTTGGCGGGTATTTCCGTACATCGATATGATTTTGATATTATGTATTTAATGTGAATATGTCATATTTAACTTTCAATTTCAAATGATCAAATGATCATTTCATTTTTGAATCCATTTATATGGAAAAGTGCATTTTGAAAAATGTAAAACCTCTTCATACTATAAGTTTGAAATTCAATTTGAGTAGATACCCATATTATATATTCTATAGTCAGTTTAGAATTAGTTTAAAAAATGTATAAAAATAAAAATAAAATAAAATCTATAGTATATACTTAAATAAATTATATAAAAACCTCTCATGACTGTTTTTGGAGAACCCTTTCCCACGGATGTTCTTCTATCTATAGTAGACATTTTAAATGTTAGCTAATTATTTATTCTTAGTTTCATTAATAAAGATCGTGATATAATAAATTATATAAAAATATATTTTCGTTTCAAAGTCTAAATACATAATTTTTAATTATTTCAAAAATTTCTTTTTGAATTTGATGAATCTTTTTAGGCTTACGCGCTGAATATTTTAATATATACGACCTCGTATACATGACTATACATAATTGTTTACGTGTTTCATAAAAAGAAACAATCTAATACCTTATAATATACAACATACACATTACATATTATATGCGTGTACTTATATGTGGCATTGTTGGAAATTATTGTTCTTTTCAACACGATCACGACATTTTATTTCATTCGTGAAATAATAAAATAATACAATTTGCTTAGTGAAATAGTATACATATATTATAAAAATAATAATAATAATGGTAAATAATATGTAAAATAGATTTGGAAACTAATGGTAGGTATACTTACTTAATATATACAACACGTAATATTTTGGTTTATTTCTAATTTGAATTTATTAAACTAATTTACATTTAATTTAATAGGAATAATGTACCTATTTCAAAATTTAGTACCTATGCTTAAAAATACTTTTCTTCGAAATGTAATGTTATTTATATACCCATCATTTAATGTTGTTTTATTGAAAAATATTCTGAAGTATTTTAATCTGTGCGAAAATGACCTTTATATCGCCGTTCAATAATTTTTTGCAAAATAAAACAAAATGTTCGCTTAATACATTTTGAGAAAGTAAATAATGTTTTAATTATTGTTAATAATGGCTGATATTATCACGATATTTTTGCCGGAAAATGGCAGTACGGCTTCATAAATCCGGCCCCACATCACTGCAGGTGTAAATGGCTAACATTGGTCACTGTGATGCTACACCTAGCCAGAGAGTCTGAGAGGCTTTACATGTACAACTGTTGGTCACTGCAGGCTCATATATCAGTGGATTGTTGGTAAACTCGACATAAGTAGGGTCAGTGCTAAAAAAAAATTGTGGGAGTCGTCAGAGTATATTTGCCGACTTATTTTTCCAAAAAAGTTAATAAGTAAAAAAATCATCAATAAACAGAAAAAAAGGTCATACATTTTTATTTTCATATATTTTATTATATTTATATTTATTAAATTATATATTTATTTATTTATTTATAATTACATCAATTATCATTGGGTTTGCTTCCACACGGCTGTCTATGTGGATGTGCCTGGCGGTTAGTGAACTGGCTGACCGTACAAATTTAACTTATATTTGGGAGTAGAATATTCTAATAATTTTCATGGTCAAATATAAAATAATTATTCATACATAGTAGCATTCAAAATTAACATAGCAAGTGTATATCAATACTGAGCAGTGAAAATACTTTCATGTGTGCACATAGGTGCAATTTCAAAAAAAAATTTTTAAAAAAATAATAATTTTTAATTCATTGTTTTAATAATATTTATTTAAACATGAAAAAATTTCCCTGTAGCATTTTCCCCTATAACATTATTGTAGAACATTATTTTACTTTCTGGATTATGTTTCTATATATGATTTAAGAACTTTATGTCGAATCCGTGTGTGAGGAGCGAAATTACAGTGAATAATATATTTAATGGAAATTTAAATATTTGATCATTATTCAAATTTATAAAATTACATTGTTCGACAACATTTGAATTTGTTATCATTCCTACAGGTAGGTAAATTTTCGAGAATTTCCAGGAGTGCCTCCACCCTATAATATATATGTGAGTGTTTTAATTGTCGCCTACCTAAGGTACATACCTACCTAGGTATATACGATATTTATTGTAACGCGGCAATCTATCGATTTCTATTTATTCAAATAACAAATATGCGTAAAAAATTATATAAATAAAACGAAACTTTTTCATTCTGGTGCAGTTTAATAAGTGTTACAAAGTCGATTATTATTATTATTATTATTATTATTATTACTATTATCGTTATATGCACATTATAAAATATACGACTGCAGCTTATATATATCTACAATGGTTATATATATATATAAAGTGAGAGGGAAACGATTTTTATCCACGTGGACCGGACTAAATATCTTTCGCGTTCGGTTCGCATGTAAATTATTATCGTCGGGTCGAACAATATATAGGTATCTGTGCAGCCGGTATGTTATATATTATATCAGTAGGTAGGTACCTAGGTAGGTCCAACTCACGCTTTTACTTTTACCTTTTACCATTAGCATTTTATATAGGTATGTTACAGTTTGCCGTCAATACGTTATACATACATAATACTAAAGAATGCATGTGCGAGTCAAAAACATTTTTTTTTTTCGAAAAAAAAAATTCAGATTGAATCCTATAATGCATACTGCATATGTAGTAATTTTATCTATAAGAGATTAAATTTATCGGAAACATATTATTTTAAAAGGTTGTAAATAGTATTTTTTTCGAAACTCACATATGATGACATCATAAAAAAACGAACATTTTTGTGTCCAAAATTGATGTTCCTAGGTGCATTTTTGAATGAATTACCCAGAAGTATTTCAGTATTTTCAGAAATATTCAGTATTTTGTATTTGTACTAAGCAGAACCAAATCATCAAAAATAATGTTGCTAGTACGAAAAATATATTTTCGATAAAACGAATATACAATAATATACGGAAGTATAAAAAGGTCCTGCCTATTTTATACATTACAAACGAAAATGTTTCTAACATTAATTAGGTACCTACCATTTTTACTTTTTTAGTATGAAAAGGTTCTATACCTATCGAAATTTTTGGTCAAACGATTTTTTTTTATTTATATTGTAAAGAATTCATAACAAATTATGAGTTATAATTTATAATTTATACTGTTTAATAAAGGGGAACTTTATCTAAAATTTGGTATAAATTTTGTTTCAATATACAGGATAAATTAAAAAATGTATATGTGAACTTTCCTTAAACGATTTTACAACATTAATAAATACTTTTAACTCTTCAGTAATCAAAGGTATATATATATATAGATTTGCATATGTGGACTTTGTGTAACAACAGTTCACAATCATTTTTGTTAACAATTTTCGATGCCAGATTTTTTTTCCCTAAATCTTAAACAAATTTTAATATACCTCTACATCTTCTCCTTCACCTTCTCTTCCAATTTGAATAATATAAAAATATTCGCCGTTACAGCTATTTCAGTTTTATATTTTTGAATAGTTCATTGATTTTCTTATTGATTTTAGTATAATTTATAATTATGTATTATAATTAATAAAATTGCAACTTTTATTTTATACCATTTTAGACTTCTCGTCGAACACAATGTCTATTACTTTTTATTTAATAATCATTATAATTTATTTATAAAATATTAAAAATAAAATATATATATATTTTTTTTTTCGTGAAAATGTCCCTTTACAATTTTATTTATTATTATTTTTTAAAGAGGAGTTGCATAGCCAACCTTCTTATAATTTTAAAATGTCATATGTATGTGTATATTGTAAATATATTTTAGTGTGTGTAAACTCCGCAACCATCAACCTGCAGTATGATAACATAAAAATCATTGAATATAGTTACTGATAATAATGTACGCATAGACATACGAAAATTATAGTCGCTTTTTCTTAAATATATCTAGATTTCATATCATTTAACCAGTAGTTATGATCCAGATATGGATTTTGATAATGAATTTTAATTTATCAACATATGCCTATTAACTTTTAATCAATTTACTTTTTCAATATTTATATCCAATATTTTAATATATTTGGTCGAAAAATATTTACTAATTTTAAATTTAATAGAATCATTTTAAGAAATAAATAATACAATTTTTTTAAAAGCCAAACAATTGGCCCTATTAATCATTATTATTTATTTTTAGGTATCTACCTAATATTAAATGTTTTATTATTTCTAAATCGCTAATCTTAAAACATAAACAATTTCTAAAACTCGTTGTTCTACAACATTCTAAAACTTGCTCTAAATAGTACGTGTTTTTTTTTTTAATATTATGTGCACCGGTATTCTACGGAGATTAAATCTATATAATTATTTACCCGAGTCTTATACTTTATTTTTATTATAATACCACGCAGCCCAACCGATCAACTTTTGCTGAAACACCGTTCATGCGTTATCGATGACACTTCATTTTTACGACTTCGATGATATACGTGGTCGTAATAATAGTGAATATATAATAATATATTATATAAATACATTAATTTTGATTGTTTGACATGTGCCAATATCGACTCGCATTACTATTAGATGTAATAATAATAATAATAATAATAATAATAATAGTATAATATAGTATAGACGTATACTATTCTGTGTTGGAATAGCTTCGATATCACGTGGCTAGTTGAATGATAAGGTGATTAAAATGTATTATCAGGCTCGAATTTTTTATTCAACTGTGATATCAAAAAACCACTAAAAAATGATAGAAATCCAGAATTAGTTTTATTTGTCTCCTACTTCAATAAAGATCCGAAACAAATAAAATCTATATTATTATATAATATGTTGTTTGCTACAAAACAAATACTATTCGTTCATTGTTGTTCACCCAATAAAAAGGTGTGAATCCAAAGCACTAAAAACACGACATTTTCTAACGTATTTTAATAAACAAAATACAAAATAATAAATCATTTTTTACATTTTGCACATTAATTTAATATACGTATTTTTTAGTATATAATTTTACGTAATAATTATCTTAACAAGATTATTGTAATTGTATAATATAAGGTTAGAATTCACAACACATATACGAGTATAAGAAATGGATCCAAGTTTTTATTTGGAACTAAAATTATTTATGTTTTATAGTTTATTATTCATTACTCCATAAATGTATAGGTATTTTATACATATGTGTATACCTAGATGATACACTTGATGTTGACTTACAAGATAATGGCCAAAACGTCCATTATCAGTTTATATGTCTATGTTCCTTTTCATTTTCCTATAGAATAAATTAGTACCTAACTATCAAAGATGAAAACAGTGAATCAGATGGATATAAAAGTAAAACTCATATGCGACTCCTTCTGATTGAAAAGCTACTTATAGAAAAATCAAAGATAAATAAACATTATTATAAAATCAATAGATTCCTTGCTCCGCTCAAATGGTTGTAGGTAAGTAGGTATATGATAATAATAAAATTTAATAACATACTACACAAGATGAATTTATATAGGTATTTGCCCAAACAATATCATCATATTGGCTACCTGGGTATGATTTTAGTTTTAAAGACTTTGGAAGTAGTCCACGTCGCGTATAAATAGGATTGAAAATTAAATATTCAAAAAAGGTTTTCAGACATGATCATGCAACATAAATTGTGTAATAAGTATGTATGTAAGTATACGTTATATACACATAAATTCACAGTATTAGTCCACACTCCCACAATTTTTTATTTTTGAATAAATACAAAATATATTAACCTACACAACTTGACAATATAAAAATCACTTAAGGGGCCGAAACACTAACGAAAAATCGACCTAAAAACGAGACAAAACTGTGGGACTTTGAAAAGTCGGATTTCAACTCTGTTTTGAATTCATCAGTTTGTCTTTTAGGGAACGACCTAGGCGTTTATTTATTATTAAAAATTGTATTTTTAAACATTGATTATATTTTAATCTGTAATAATAAAGAAAAATGTCTCAATCGATCCTTAGAAGACAGGCCGATACATTCAAATCTGTTTACAGATTGTAAATCCAACTTTCCAAAGTTCTAAAATTTTTTTACACTTTTTGGTCTTTTAGGCTAAAATTTTGTGAGTACACAATAATAAAAAGTGATACGGGTACAGGGCTATTTTTAGATTAATTTTAAAATGTAGCTAAATATTTCTAAATTGTTAGATTTTTATTTTTAATAATATTTCTTAAAAATTGTCTACACAGAACCCATTAAAAATGGCAGGTGTTGCGGCCCCTTGATAACAAGACGCTGTGTAGATACACTTTCATCAAATTTGGTTTTTGTACTTTGTAGATTTAGAATTGCGATGGTGGAAAATAATAAAAATTTTTGTATATCGTATAAGATATATACAACTTTCTATGTGTTCTCTATTATAAGCTGTTAAAAAATATAAAGTTTTCAACAATTTTTTAATGATTTACATCCAGTAAAGTTTTTTACGGATAATCTCAGGCAAAAAGTTGGATTAAGTTTCATGTTAAATTTGACATCGATGAATACCACAATATAGGATGTAGATATAAAGACATAAGTAGGTACTTAATGAGAAGATAAATTTGAAAATGTCTATATAGGTAATGGTATAAAAATTATAATTTAAGACTTAAATTCTCCAAAATTCGAAATATTGTCATATTATAAAAAAACGACCATTTCAAAAAGTGGTTAATAATATGAATATATGTGTAAAATATAAAAATTAATTTTAAATTAATGCAGTAGTGTATTTATGGGGGGATCCCGGGTTCTAACCGCCTCCCCTCCACAGAAGCAAAAAAAAAAAAATCATCAAAACGTATCATTTCTTTTTAGGACTTTTACGAATAAACCATTAATTATTATTGTTGCCCGCCGCGGAAAATTGCTCAAACAGTAACCGCCGCAGCACCGGTGCACGATCAAGACGCCGCACCGCGCGTCATCGTGGTCGCTCGGCAGGTATAGTACTAGAATTAGTAGTAGTTTGAATTTTGAAATAATTTGAGTCACTGTTCCGACGAAATATTGCCACTCGTCGGCCCTAATGTCATTCGCACATTTTCGTATATTTTTGTCATATTATATTATGAATTATTTCTTAACTTTGGGATTTTTCGTTTGTTGCCCAGCAAACGTTGTTAATCGTTATCGCCGTCAATAACGATAAAAGGGGACAACGCAGCGTATTAAGTATAAAGCATATAAGTACCTTATATAATAACTAATAAGTATATAATATAACATTGCATTTTATATTTTAAATTAAATTTTTTGTTTATTGTTTTGAACTGTATATGAAATCTCACCATATATCAATCAAGGTAAGTACACTTTGCAATTGAAGAAAATGTATAATATCTAGGTAGGTATTTGTTTTATAATAGGTTATATTTGGAAATAATGTTTCATTTTTTTTTCTTCCATAAATGCCTTTTTTGGATTATTACATGTTGTTAAAGGGATTTTGATTTAAAGCGCAATGCATTTAGTATTTTGTAGTATGTATCTATATTCTGTGGGTATACTTAGTACCTACACCTATACTGCATAAATATTAATTTTGTGGAAATAATTAATCGATAACATTTATTATAATACAATTATTTATTATTTATGAATTTCTATCTAATTACAAAAACTATATTTGTCCCATCATGGACCATTCTCGAGATAAGATGGGACACAATGTGGGTAAGATGAGACATACTGCTACTCGTATGTTTTTATATACTTACCTATATTATACTTATATTCATGTACATTGTACTATAGGACTTTGGAATTTCATGAAATATTTCAAAGAGACAAAAAATGTATACCTAGATAATAAGTGATATTAATGATTTACATAAGATTAAGCATTGTTTACTGTTTTTTTACTTTCTATATTAAGTTTTAATTAATTAGTAATAGTTAATTTAATTATTAATTATTAATTTATTTATTAAGTAATATAATGTATTTTCAGTATTTAACTATTAATTGTATTACCAACTTTTCTTTTTATTAATTATAACATATCGAATCGTTCAATACCGAAACAATAAATTCTGTTTTTTTATCTGAATTATAACGGCTAAACCCCCCCCCTCCTGATAAAAATCGAAAATACGCCACTTGATTAGGTAATGAATATGGTCAACTATAATATAGTCACTTTGCAGTTATTTAATGTTTATTGTATATAATAAAGAGTGAGGTCATTGAGATATATAGAAAAAAAAATGTTTCACTATAAATTATATAGATACCTATATGAACGGATAGTAAATTTGTTTTCGATTAAAAAACATTTTTATATATTATTCCAAACGATTTAGCATGTACATGCTAAAACTATATGATGTTAATTTACACAATAAACATTATATTACATTTGTTTTTATGACCTATATTTATTGATTTATTATCATATTTTATTAATCATGTATTTAAAAACTAATAATTTATGGAACATTAAATTTTATATTACCTAGTACCTACCTACATATGTCCTATACAAATATTATAAATCCTCTAATTCCTAGACGGTCATAGTATTATGTTCATTTATTTAGTTTTATAGGATACATATATTGATCACAAAATTGCAATTATATAACATTAAAATGTTCAAGTTATTTTTATAGGTATTTGGTTACACATCATGTTTTTATTTTATTTAGATATATATTTATTATACACGGTATTTAATAAAAATATTGAAAAATGTAACCAAATAATATATAAAAATAAATACATATTATAAAAATACAAATATATACCGAAATATATATATAAGTAAAATAAATATATTTTATAAAAAAAGATTGTATGTTATATCTAGTTTCGACTGTAAATCATCATCAAAAGTTACAAATAAATAATTATTAATTAATTATAAATTTATTATTCATTTCTAACCTGATGAATTATGATGACTTACAGTCGAAGCTATATTATAGTTGTTAACTATAATCTTTTTTTGAATACTATATATATTCTATATATATATATATAGTATATATTCTTATATATAGGTACAATATATGGTGTATATTATTGTTTTATGTATTATTTTTTATAATATTTATTTATTTTTAGAAAAGTTAGAAATTTTTTGAGTTTTTTAGTTTTAATTATATAAATAATATGAGTTTAATGTTTAATCAAATTAAGTTCATTTTTCCTTTTTCGTATTCAAAATCAAACTTATGCTATAGAAGTAAAAATCCAATCCTAAATCAACAGAAAACATTTAAACCTGAATACTTTTTGAGTAGTCAAATATAAATAAATTAAAAGTTTTACGTTCTTTTATTTCCTAAACTCTAACATGCACATTGCATAGGATTGCACCGTCACGTATTAAGGAAGTCGAATATGGTTCCTGATAGCTACGATAAGCATAGCCACCAAATTATTGGATAGGACCAAATCAATTAAAATTGAGATATTAGAATAGGTATATCAGTTTAAAGTATCCCTATTAATAACATGGTTGGTCAGATCAAAAATAATAGAAATAATATTGTGTTATAACTTTTTTTGATAGATCATACCTTCTTAAATTAATTACTAGATACCTAGTCTATATGTTTTCAGGTATCGCATAAGATTAAAATTGTCAAGATTTTAAATCAAAATGTACCTATGCTTCACTATTGCAGTGGTTTTCGATCCAATTCTTTCATGGACTTTTAATCGATAAATGTTTACATAAATCATCATTATTATAGAGGCCTTTATTTTTACCAGAAACAAGTAAATAAGGAAGACAATATAATACGATTAAACCAAAATACATGCATTTTAATTAAAATAATAAAAAAATATGTGAATTTTTATTGTGATTTGAATATTACAAATAATATTTTTTAGCTCGTAAATATATTTCTAAAATCCTAAAAAATATCTAAATGACTTCAATTTGGTGGAATATTCAGACATGAAATCGATATCAATTCGGTCAGCCTTGGATTTTTGTACCAATAATATAGTGCATATAGGCTTAATATATTAACACTTAACATAATAATAATTATATACTTTAGCGCTTAAAGAAACCGTTGATAATAAGTATGTTTTTCAGCGCATATATTTACATACGGAAATTCATAACTCAATTATTAGTTTTGACTCAAATTAATTAAGAATGAAGAAAAAATAATAATCTATCATATTATTATCTATTTTATATATATACGTATATATATATATATATATATTAAAATTATGGTTACGGAAAAATGTATTATTTAAATAAGTATATATAACATATGCGTAAAGCAAATTAGGTATGTACTCTTACATATGAGTACAGGACCGCGAAGGACGTGTATGGCGAGTATTATTAGGTATTATATATTAATACGTAATAATATAGCATTCTGGCATTCAATAAGTTTAATGTTCAAAAAAATTTTTCAGGCGTAAAATGTACTTTATAAAATATGAAATTCATCATCCATATCTATTATAATACGCATTTAGAGCGATTGTCTATACTTTTTTTCCATGTTTGTATAATGCTGCGATCACGGCAAAACTATACATAATACAGATTTTTATTTGTGCAAAGTATACAAACTATAGGTTCATATCCAATTTTAATACTCAGTTTTAGTTCAGTATACCTATGTATAATAAATTTGTTAAACGGTGAATACAGGTAATAAACTAATAAAATCTACCCCGTAACCTGTAGGTTTCTATATAATATTATTATATTATAAACCATCACGGTTTGCGTTGCTAGATGTGATTTTCGTATTCCACCAAACAGTGTTCAAAATCCCACTGAAAATTACACCAAATATTTAACATAAAATTATATTATGTTGTAATAAAAACCACCAAATTTCCCACAAAAAAAAAAATCAATATTTTACGAGTGATTCATTTTTGCCAATCATTATTATTTTTAGACTTAAACGTTAGTTGCTTTGCGATGGTTTAAATAGTATAATACTATAATATCTTGTAATTATATAAATTAGGTATAGGTTATAGGTAACTTCTAATACCTGTATACAAATAATATCTATACAATATTTTATAAATAAGTATTTTTTTTAAATAAGTCTTCTGTGAATATTATAAGTTTAAAATCTTAAAGAGTAATTATTTTGTCCAAGTATAATATATAATTTATAAGAAATTTATAATAAAATGATAAAAAATGTTTGACAATTTTAACTTAAACAATTGAATAGTTATGTAAAAACAAATATCTAAATTATTTTAACATATAAAAACGAAATAAAATGATAATTTTATAAGAAATATTACTATCACTACAAAACTACCAACATCAACTTGATGTTAATGTGATAAAGTTACTTCACGATTATTCTATTAGCTAATTAATAATGTGTCAAAGACGTTTTGTGTATTTAAAATGTATAAACTTAATTTTTTAGTATAATGGCATAATACTAATAATTATTATCCTGTACTTATAACCACCTGAAATAAAAAATGATATTACTTATACGTAAATGAAAAATCCCACTATAAATTACATTAAAATTCTGTCAAAACCACTATAAACTACATTAACCACTAGACTTAATATTGTCCTTCTAGGTACCTATATACAACCGAAAACCACTAAATTAGTAACACTAATCACAAACCACTATATTTTTACGTATTAAGAGAAAAACAATTTTGTAGTAGGTAGAAATCGTAATAAATAATTTGTCTATGCTTCTTGTACATTAAAATTTCAAAATTTTGTTTTAAAATATTTCTATGTTATGATTTTTTTAAATAAGAATTATTGCCTTCTAATAAAATATATATTAATATTTGAATGTAAAATAAGCATAAATATATATACCATAAATCATATTTCAAAAAATGTTTACTTAAGAGGACGCTACCCACACGTTTGTTGTCTCTGTCTTACCGCATATGTATAACATAGCAAATCTATTTATCGAATTCTTACTACACTTTATTTATAATTAATATTAGAGTTAATTTACCTATTACCAAATTTGTAGGGAAAAACATGAACTACACAGAAAAAAAATGGTTATTTTGTTTTTTTTTTAAATTATTTAATCACAATTTATAGTAACCATATGTGACAGCTATAAATTTAGTAGAAGTAACTTAATTAAGAATAAATTGAAGACTCAATTCCACAAAAATATTTACTTTACTTTGGTAAATACGTATCATGGTAACTTTTTTACTGAAATAGGTATTTACCAAAATAAAGTAAATATTTTTGTGGAATTGAGTCTTCAATTTATTATTAGAAAAGTACTCAAATTATAAACAGTAACTTAATTGTTTTAGTTACTGAATTATTGTTATTTAAACTATAATATTTAATATTATTAATTAACTATAAAATGATTTGGTTTAATTATAGTATTCAGTTAAACTTTGTTGTGAATTTAACCAAAAAAATAGTTATTTGTTGAAATAACTTAATCAATTGTAATTTTTCAAATAACTACCTGATGTATATTACAAATTAATATTCGTGCAGTATTTGATATGTAGAATTATCTTCTCAGTGTTTTTATGAGCGGTAGAGCACATTTAACAAGAATACCAGAGTAAAATAATAATAAAGCATGAATGCAACATAAATTGTCATAATTTTGATCTTCCGATCAAAATATATTCGGCACACTAGTATAATCAATAAAATAGGTACGTACCTGAATTTTACACAGTTTTATTATTAATTTCGCAGTTTAAAGAACTTTTGAAAATAAGTCTTAAAATTAAAATGCAATCTATACGACAATGCTAATGATTATACCTTACGGCTAACATAACCTTAAAAATAAAATAAATATTTTTATAGTTAACGTACCTACTATAAATAATAGTAAGACAATCGTTATCAATATAAATTAAATGTTACTATAACTAAATAAAAAACTATCTAACCATATTACTTAGTAAGATCGACTAATATTTTAGTTAGATTGACAAAATTATAGTTAAAATTAACTATAGAAAAGTTACTACATTTTTATAGTTATTTAAAATATAGTCAATTAGTTGTAATAACTAATACAATTATTAATTTAATCAAATTTACTTTAGTTATAAAATAGTAGTAATTTTTTGCTGCTTGTGGAGATTAAAAAAAATTATTTTTTAAAATTAGTTAAATACATTGAAAAAACTACTTATAACTTGTTTGAAAATAAAAATATTTAAAAAAAAACTCTATACTGGAGCACAGTTTATGTTCTCCTTTAAAACTTTGATAATAAGTAAATTTGCACTTATATTAATTTTAAATAAACTGTAGTAAGAATGCAACGTAGATTTTCTATGTTATGCGTTTGTAAAACAGAGACAACAAACGTGTGGATAGCATTCTCTAAACAAAAATCGGTTGGCGTTAAGCATATTACTCCAAAACAGTGTTCTTCTAAAACATCTAAAATAAATCGGAGCGGTTCATATAAGGTGAAAAGAAAAATTTGTCACGGTTCGTTTACAATAAATATTTAGGTTCTAGTTCAGAAACGTATAGATTTTGAAAACTACCATTTTCAACAAACAAAATATGCACTTGATTCGTATTTAGGTATATGCTATTTGTATTTATTTATATAGGTACCTACCTACATAATATATATTATGAAATGAGTTTGTATTTTTCTTTTCTCGTCTGTTTATGTAACACTCGAATACAATATGTGCTATATCGCAAGCTCACGAAATATTATTATACAATATTATCTCATTGGATATTGTCGTATTGGTTATGGGTAAGAAAAAAACGTACAAATGTATAATAATATTATCGTATACGTACAATGATATCATTAATAATATGCCTATATTATATTTTAACACGATATAAATAACTGCGACAGCCAACAATAATATTTTTACTCCTCTGTTCGCGCGTGCTCTTACGACACGTTAATATTATTATAGATATTGACTTAGCCGCTGTATGGACGGACAATTATAATGGTTAGTGTGGATGGGGTCGGGCCACTGACATCGTTTTGAGCCGATCGTATATTACGATGTATTGTATGAGTCACGTTTTGAATTTAGGGTGGTCAAATTGAAAACTATTATAGGAAATAAACTAGACATCTACAGCATATTATAATAAATAACGAACAATAATTGGTTTTTTTTTTTTAGTATTTTTTTAACATTTGTATCTATCTTATGTATCTTATCGAGGTAAAGAGGATACTATACACCCACTATTAAGGAGTTCTGTATAGGAAAATTTTGTGTACATTTTTATACAAAATAATAATCCAACGATTTAATAATTTAATTATATTTCAAAAGTAATTTAAAATTAATCATGTGTGAGTATAATTTCTTTGTTGTATGTTATCGCGATATTTGTTATAAATCACATTCACTACTGCAACTTCTCTCTTTGTAATCGCAGAGTTAAAATATATACAAAACATGAAATATGAGAATATGATCATATTTACTGTGGAGTTTTTTTCAATATGTTTATTTGAAGCCTAAAATCCACAATTGAAAATTTTTTAATTTTAAAATTAAAAAAAAACATAAAAAAATTTTAACTAAAAAACTTTACGTTACAGCATAATAAATATTCTCATATTTAATATTTTGTAAAAATTTTGACTCTGCGATCACTGAGAAAGAAGTTTTAGTTATAGAACGCGAACGTATTTTATTTACCACTAAAATATATGTGTGTAGCATCCTATTAACTCATTTTCGTATAAATCTATATTTCAATTTTAAAATAATGCCGTTTCTCTTGTAACAAGTTAATACTAATTTTATTAAATTTATTGAGATTAAATTTAAAAAAACAAACTAACAAAAAACTTTTTGTTTTCATTTTAAGTTTTTAGCTGCTTTGAAGTGGTGTGTAGATATGCCAGAAGTTTGAAGAGAGTGTTAACTTGTAAGATATAAAGGAAGACAGGAAATTTTATTATTATGAGGCAGTGGACTGGTCAATAATACGTGCCATTCCCGTCAGAAGAATATACCGGTCGTGACAATGGGAATTTCGACGTTATTACACGCTTTAATTAATATCCAATGTTGTAGAATACTTTTAGTAAATCTAAAAAAATATATATATTTTTACATTGTTTAATCTTAATTTAAAAATTTTCAGTTTCTCTGAGTATAATATTATTACATATTGACATATCGTTAGCTTATCAGCAATACCACGTAACTACAAATTTGACAAAATTGTTAGGTATAATATAATATTTATAAAATTTCTTTGCAGTTATTTGCTTATTATAATATGCCCGACTAACATCGATTTTTCCTTAATAACCGAATTTTAGTTATATTACATAATATTATCCACGAAAAAATTAACACTAAAATCACGTATCTACATTCCACATGTTTTATCATAGGACAACTGTACCTAGTATGTTGTAGACACGCCGTTTTACACTTAAAAATATATTATATAATTTGAACTTGCGTGATATTTTCTTCACCAATTTAAACTTTCTCCATTTTTCTTCATGGTATTATTATGAAGGAGTAACATTAAGTACCCCTTAAATATTGGGTCACTGGTTATAAAGATAATCCTAATATAAACAATATTATACTCAAACGGTACACTATTAGTAATTTCAATATCACGTAAATACAATATTTACACGGCGAACAATATGTAAGTATAACAAATTGAATATAAATATTTATTATTATAAGGAAATGGTTATTTTAAAACTGTATATGAAATATGTTTTTATGTCACAAAATATTAATTTGTCAAGTTAATATAAAACTATATGTTTCCTGTTAAATTAAAAATGTGTCTTAGTGAAATTTTTGGATAACATATTGTGTGTGTGAGAAAGAGAAACAGAAAATTGTTACTCCCAATCAGTGTTGAGATTTATCTGGATAAATGTATCTATATAAAAATGTCTTCATATTTTATCTTATCTAGATAAATAATGTATGAATTATCTATAGATAGTACTATCTAAGATAAATAATTGTTTTATCTAAATATTTTTTATTTTTATAATTTTTTTTTTTTTAATTGCTGAATAACATAATCATTATTAATAATTAAATAATATACCTAATAGTATAATACCCCAAAGCCACGATTTTTTTTCGAAATCCGTGATTTGTCATTGCTTTCAAAAGCAATACATCCACCAAGAGTATTCTATCCGATAAGTGAAGTGCTTCCATCCCTACTGTTACCCAACGAATGAAGTGCACCATTTTTTAAAAAGAATTTAAATTATCTATTATTATTGTTCATATTAATTATTATGTTGTATACATATACTTATAAAATATTGTATTATTATAAGACATTCCTATATTTTTACTTTATATTTAGAAAAGTATAAATAAAAGAATAATATTATTAGAAAACGTAAAATGGTATTTTTTTAAACTATAATTTTTAATACAAATTTCAAGTGCAAAAAAAATTAAACTGTTTGTAATGTACGTACTAGATATTTAAACTAAACCTATTGAATTATTTAAAAAAAAAATATATCTGTTTTTTATCTAGATAAATTTTAGATACATTATCTATTATCTTTATCAAGATATATTTTACTTTAATCATTTTTATCTTTATCTAAATAAAAAAGTACTAGAAAAACATTTTAGGGGACAATTATTATATAAATACAGGTCAGGTAATTGTCTTTTATTAAGTCAATGCTAATAACAATATCTAACTTAAAACCTAATTATATATATTTATATAATTATATATTATATTTTAAATGCCGTTTTAAATTAAATTTTAAAATAAAACCTTGACATTAGTATGTCGTTAATATTAATTTAATATGGTAATTTGCATTCAATATACCTATAACTAATATTATCATATAATATTACATGATTACTTGTTAAAAAACACTATTAATATTATTAACTCGGTATTTTTATTTCTAATTAATGTCTTTGTAAACATCAGTTTATTCGCTTAGAGAAGAATATATAAATATAAGTGGGACGAAATATACTTGGGGGAAACAACGTAATCTCAATTGTTAAAAATTGGACTTGAACTTTTGTATTGATTTCTTAGGTATCTATATTATTTTTTTAGAAAAATGGCCTTTTTGTATACATGCTGTGGAACAAATTCATTAGTTATAGAAATATAATAGCACATTATAACTCTATGACTTGATATCTATAACAATCAATTAATAATATCAAGTTCAATATCAGTTAATATCAATTATATGTGATATAACCCATCCAATCATTTATCCAATTCATTCGTTACATTTCAAAATGTGTTATTAAAATTGTGTAAGCGTATGTGTTGTCGATAAACTTAACTTGAGGTTATATTAAACATAAATCATTATTTAATTATTATAAAATATTGATAATTTACTATCATCTATCTAATTCTGTTTGATATTTTTACCACTGATATATAAGTGTTTGAATCCCCGATTTGGTCTAATTTGTGATGTCATTCAGGGGCTCAGATGAACTGGATGGATTATATCTAGAGATATTATTATAGTATTTTTTTAAATTACTGATTACATTTTTATTAACTTCGATTTATATAGAAAAAATCGAGGTCATAACATAATATGTACCATATGTGTATACTTTATAGATAATATTATTTGACCCCGGGACCAAAATTTGACCTTAGTATTTACCCAAGATTCCAATGTGTATATACATATATATTCAAAATCAATCGGTTATAACATATTAAACGTATAACCATATTATTATTATATTTTTGATTCCACGCAGTCTATATATATTATTAGGTTCTGGAAGCCGTGACAACGATAAATTGTTCGGAGACATTGCACACCACGCGTGACCTCTGAACTCGTGTATTCAGTCATTTTGGCGACTGTGTTATTATTACCTATTGGCTATAATATATATATATAGTTATGTTTTTCATTCAAAACCATATATAATATTATGATATAGGATGTAAGATATACTCAGCAATAAAAACAAAAACAAAATGTTCCAAAAATAAAATTCAAATACATTTAAATAATGTTATTCAGGGACATTTTTGGCCCAGATAATAATAATTAAAGTTAAAAAAATATTTTCAATTAATATCTATATTAAAATCACTACACACTTATTCGTAAAATGGTGTATTACACCATATATACGTTAATTTCTCAAATCAGATTTCCAGGAAACGTGAAATATTATATGGACATTTTTTTATTTTTTTCTGTTATAGTGCAACTTTTACAAAAATAATATATAGCTAGATTAACATTATACGTTGTTCGAAATAAACAATATTTATTTTTCAAAATATAGCGTGATACATTACAAAATATAATTGTAAGTATACAATTAGATTAGGTGTGTAATGCAATTTTGGTTTTCTGTTAACACAAAACTATTATTATGTAGATATTAATATTTATACAACGAGAAAATAATTTGTATTTTTCACCTCAATGCTAATAAAGCAGTGTATTGTATAAAAACAGTTTTTTAATAATAATTTAATAATATTTTGTTATAAATATTTGTAAAAAAAATTTCATATAACATTAAAAAGTTAAATTACCAACAAGTAGGTACTTTTAAATATATACTATTTAACACTACAAACATTTTTATTATAAAAACATTTTGATAATATTTTTATAGAATACAATTAATATTGTAAAGAAACCGCAAAACTATGTTAGCTCGTATACATGATAGACATAGATTAATTACAAAAAATAATTTAATTATAAAGATAATGGGAATTGGAAATATGTATATCTTGAGCAAGTTTAAAAAAAAATGAACCACTTATTAAAATAAAATCCAAAATATGTACCTACGGTTGTTTACTAGCTGTTGGATTACTAATATTGTAGTATCCATACAAGATCCGTAGGAAATCTTTTAATTCAATAATTTCTCTACGTGGTCCTATATCGGTATTTTCACTTTCTGATATTACCAAAATGGCAAAATATATGATGTATTCTGAGATGATATAAATATTTTCATAGAACATTAAGTATGCCTATTTTATATGCTGAATTTGTTTAATTTTAGCCTTTAGGAATATTCCGCTAAAATAATGATACGGTTTTTAAAATATTCAGGAGGGGGTTTGGACAGGTATATTCAGAACCCCGTCTAAATACCTATACTATCTTGTCTCGACTCCCCGTGGAAAACCCTATACAAATATATACGACACTGGACATCACGAAAGTCGATAAACAATACACCCTGTAAATGGCAATATATTAAATAGGGACATAAATAACGGAGCGGCGGTGTGCGCGGGCCGTTGTAGCGCTGGTTATTGAGATTAATGGCCGATTTTGGCGTGCGTCCGACGGTAATGAAATATATCACATTTTCGGGCGCAAACGATAATAATCATTAGCGAGTTTTTATACCTCTACACCTATAGTAGGCATGTGCACGCAGTTACACGTTAACCCACTTAAATTATCTATACGTTTATTACGCGTAATATATTTAATTAAATTTCATATAGTTAGGTACAATATTAATTCTATTAAGTATTAAAAGGTAGGTATACATATTATGCGGTGTCCGAATGTTTGTGCGGGGTCGCCATCGTATGTTTAACTATATTAATCCTAAATCAGCCTGTCAAATCATTTGAAAAAATAAAAATGAGACAAATTTTTATGAGAAACCTACCTACTAAAATTTACCTAAAAGTGTTGTTTTAAATTAAAACTATAGAGGTAAGTACCTATATATTATAATTATATACGCAGGCGCGGCGTTACGAATTGCGGGGCCCGGAGTAAATTCTTATTTCGTGGCCATTTTTCCAATAAGCGATATAAAAACGTCATTCGTACATACATTTTCCCAAAAATCGAGTAATTTACTTAAAAATAACAAATAAGATTTGTCGTTTTTCTCTAAGTGGGAGACCATTATCGCGAGGCCCTAAACAATTGCTTTGGTTACTTTGCCTTTTCGCTGGCCTTAATCCTATTGACAAGTTATACCCACCAATATAAAGGTACGTATACACTATTATTTAATTTAGGAGGACTACTGAGAAATAAATTACACAGATAAAATTTTTTTTGAAATTTTGTACAAAGTGAGCATATATAGTACTAATAATGAAAAGGTTTTAAATTAATTGGACATAACATAAATGGAGTCCCCTCATCTGTGTATTAGTATGAATGAGTAGGTATATAAATATGAACAGAGTATGAATACATGGTACACAGAAATAAGAGGTTTTATCTAAACAGAATTCAATAACTGATATTAATCATGCCAAAAATGTCGTTAGTTTTTTAGTCAGTACCTATTGGAACTATACACGATAAAGTTATCTAAATAAAAATTAAGATAACAACACTTACTATGTTTTCTGGGTACCTAGGTACTATGAAAATAAATAAACTGAATTTTATCTAAATCTTTTAAAGTACCATTATAGTCAATATTATTTATAAAGTTATTTTTATTTCTATTCAAAATTCAAATATTTACATTTTAAGCTTTATTTTGATTTTCCCAATAAGGTCCAATTTTTTTATCTTACCCTCTCATAGACATTGATGAGTATAGATAACTTGAAATGTATCTGGATAGATAAAAGATAGTTAAAATATATATTAACTATAAAAGAAACCCTTTTTACAACACAAAGATAAACACTTTTTATATAGATAAAAAAAGATAAAACATTTTTATTATTTTTAATATTATTTCTTTGTAGACATTAAAACATTAATTTTATGACAAATTTGTTTATCATTAATTTATAAAATAATCTCTAAAATATTATTCTATTAATATTCTTAAACTTAATAATATAAAAATTCCAAATTTTTCGAGCTTATTACTAGTTTTCTTTACGTTTAGAAAATAAGTATTATAATAATATGATAATTATTATAATAAGTATTATTAAACGATTGTGAATATTCTACGTAAGTATACTCTACACATTATACTACTTCATATGGAAACAAAAAACTATGTATACATTAAGTCACTGGGGATGTGTATCTCCAACAAAATCGTGTTTACTTTTGTTGTACTTTTATTTACTCAAATTGAATATAGATAGAAACATTAAACTTAAAATTAAAACGATAATTTGTATATACATTTTTTAAATATTTATTTTAATAAAAATTGTTACTCGACCAAAATCAAAATGATATATATTTTATTTAAAAAAAAAACACTTCTACCTTATACCGTATACCTGCTACAATACAATATTTTTTATACGAAATATTTTATTTATTGATTTTTTTTGTATACGCGAGGAGTATCTTCGATTTATGTTAAATTTTCGCGATCTAAAACGAATTGAATTTGAATGCATCAAAAATAATAGCAAGTACTTTGAAGGACCAAAATATTATAATATTTCTATACGTTTTTCCAATAATATGTGCATTATATTATAGGACATTGTACTTACTAGAATTTTTTTTATTTTTGTTCGGTAATAAAAAATAAATAATACTGAGGAATTCATTAATACTGTTTTAAATAATGTTCGCACGTTATACTCGAGCTATTAACGAGAATCGTGATTTTCGTGACCTATCGGCGGCAACGGTGTTTTATAGTCGGCCCGAAAAACGTGTTGTAATCGAACGATAGATATTATTAAGTACAGTTTTTTTTTTTAATTGGATTGATATTATTTATTATTTTGCGTTTATATTTTTGTTGCTATATATTTTTCACGCGAATGTATAGGTAAGTAGACAAAGAAAACCTCACGGTATTTTTAGTATTATTTAAGGGGCATTACCAATTTTAAATAATATACGGGTTATTCATACCACGGTAGTGGTGGCAACCGTACAAAACGTCCTCCTCCAATCGTCAGGTGCCCGACGCCCCGGAAAATGGCCGATTTTCCGCGAGCTACCATTGGTTGACCGCGATTTTCATTTCTCTTCCCACATCCTTTTTTCCATTTTATAGATTTCCCAATGTGCTTATGTTATAATATGTATACGCCGTTAAACGAATATTTATTTGGAAATTCCCATTATACATTAATCGTAAATATAATAGATAAGTATTCCTATTTGTATTTAACAAATGATTTTATATTTTTACGATTTTAAAACTATTTACAATATTATGCTGATTGATATATATATATTATATATAAATATATATATAGGTATACTAACTTACTACTCGTAATTATTGCAAAAGTACATAATACGTACTGATTTTCTAATTATATTCGTTTTTCAAAAAAAAAAACTCCTAGAAATAATTATATGTACCTATGTTATATTATTATTTTAATTAAAATTTAATTCAATTAAATATTTAAAAAAAACACATGACCACAATGTGATTTTAAACATGTTGTGGAAATATTGATAGAAAATATGTTTAACACATTTTCTTTGCTGCCATTGGTCTTACTCATAATATTTTTGAAACATTGCGAACACCAAAAATTATCATAAATAACATATTGTCACAATATATAATATGTGAAATTTACGTTCAACATTTATATCCCAACTTTGTAATTTCTAATATTAGAGTAAATTAATCTATTACTAAATTTATAAGGGAGATCATTATATCTATGCTGTAGCGTCATTCTGTTTTCGAATGTTTTATTTTGTAAAGAAATATAACAATTTTAAATACTTTAAAAATGTTATAATAAATTTTTCTTTAAAATTAGAATTTTAGAAAAAAGATGGCACTACGGCATAGATAATAACCTTGTCTACACATTTAATAATAGGTCAATTTACTCTAATATTAAAAACGACAAAGTTGTGATACAAATTTTTAACGTAAATTTTATATATTCAAAGTTTGTTAAACGGAGACAACAAATACGAGTATCACGTGCTCTTAAGAATATATCAGCATAATATAGGTATAAGATTGAAGATTATTAAATATTTATCACATATTCTAAAAAAAATCATTAATGATTAATGAACCCATATTCATTAAATTGCAGTTATCTAAGTAGACGGCCGTGATAACTGTGGTTAATACCAAATTAATTTTGAATGTAATAAAATTAATATAGTAATTAAAAAGAAGCAGATACATGGCTACAATATTACGTTTTACTTTTTACTTTAGTTTAAGTTATCGAATAAACTTTATTTTTCAAAATTTTTCCTTCAATATAAAATATAAAAATTGTACATTACAGAAATATACAATAACATAATTATGCGTATATAGTATTGAATTATTTGGAGATAAAATAATGTGAATATTTTATATTTTAAAAAACATTTATGTATAAATAGATAGAAACTTTATATTGGTACCAGCTATACGTACTGTATACATATAACCAATACACGTTTTACATTCCTATGTATAATATTATTATAGGTAGGTACTACACGTGCCACTTCTGGAGCATTTTCGAAACGGGAGACTTTCAAACGCGAAAAAAGAGAGAATGGAAAAATAACGAAACGTAAAAAAATGACCCGTTTCGATACACATATTTTTTAAACATAACAAACCGTGAATACCTGTATAAATATATAAAAATACATAATATATATAGGTAAGTATGTATAGTATATAAACGAGTATCGTGTGCACTATAAATTACATAATAAAATATCCGGTTTTTATTCCATATTATTGTGTCTACTGTTTATACTATAGCATAATAATAATAATAATAAATGTACATTTTTAAACCGTAACATAATTAGTTTCCATTCACTTTTTAAAATCAGGATTTATTACCATACATACCTACGTATACACACAGGTATATTTAATGTGTCAATTATATATACTTTTATACATTATTTTATTATAGTCGATATAAATATCTTATAATCAATACGATTTTTTATAAATGCATTTATCGTATCGGCTATTGTAGAGATTTTTTACGTGATATATTTTGTGGTAAAAAATATGTACATATGTATTTTGATTTCGTTCATTAATTTTAATCGTTTGTACCATTCGTCACGACTATAACCGAACGTAGGTTACGTAGCTATTATATACACGTACATTATATATAGGTATATGATTGTTAAACTATCGATAAAAAAAATGACACGGTCGATAGATATATTTTTACATTATCAAGGGGCCTGTTTATTAAGGAGTATTGTATAGGAAACTTTTGAAAACGTTTTGTTACTCTCTGTATTGAAAATTTTCTAGATTAATGCACCTAAATCAAATATTTAAATACAAATTTATTATATTTTATCATATATTGATAAATTTATATTCCGTTATCTTTATATTATATGGGTAGTTATATATTATATAAATATAAATAATTTTATCTAAGCATTCTTAGATAAATAACATGACTAATCTATACATTTTTATGATTTAAAAATATATTTTATACAAGTTTTTCTATTTTATTCCGTATTGTTTTACTCATTGTTACAGTTCACCAAATATTTGAATTGTCAATCAATTAATGTATGTTGTTTATTTTTATGTTGAAAACCAGAATATTACCAATACCTCATTAATTATTAGCAATAATTAATAGATTATATATATAATCAAAAGTTATTTAGTTTTAATATTTATAGAGAAAATATATTAAGTAAATGGGATTTTAGACTCCAAGTCTAGTGAGGAAGTTAGTGTTTAAACTTTAAAGTGGTTTTACAATTTTTTTTTTTCTATATGAGCAACATTTTGACCAGAAGACTGGATCCCATCGCGCGTATGTGTGTATCTATTTTCCAGTAGAAAATTTTATCCGAAAGAAGCTAACTTTTGCTTTTTTAATTTGTACTCTAAAATATATGATAATTATTGTAGGTAAAATACAATAACCGCTAGAAAAATGACATCCCCCAACTTCATATAGAAAGGATTATGCAATACTAAAATTTATCTTGTCCTAATATATATATATATAGAAATCTATTTTAATACGATAAAATATAATAAATTTTTTTTAAATAATGTATATCCGTAGATAATTACATTTGTCTAGATAATGTCCAACACTGAAGCTTCTGATAATCACGAAATACGATTATTATAAGGACATATCGGACTATTATAGGTAGGTACTGTTATTTTGATTTTATTGAAAATCATGTAGATACCTATTTGTGTAGACAGATATTACACATGATTATAATACGTAAGAATAAAGTAGGTGGTCAACCTACAGATAATATATTCAATCAAACTCTCAACACCTATAAATATCCTTTTCGGACAATCGAAATATCGTATACGGAATGCGCGGAAGTATAAACGCGTTCGTATATATTATGCACCAATCTATAACATCCAAATAACATATTATTACATGTTTTAAAAAGTACAAGTACCTACATAGGTATATACATATTTTACATTTATACTTCACGCGTGTATATCATAAGATATTGTATAGTTTGTCAACCGATGCAATTTTTAAATTTTTTTCCATTTTGCACCGACGGCAATATTGTAATATAGTCAGTCCAAAACCGCTATCGCAAAGGTAGGTATATACCTAATATAATAATATAATATGACTTCAGGTGACTGCACTATCTAATAAATAATAACAATAAACGCATTTTTGTTTTTTAAATTTTAATTATTGTTTTATTGATACGAATAGCAAGTAGAAATATATACATCAATTTCTATTTGAGCCAAAATGCAATAACGACTACACTACAGGTTAAATATTAATATATTACTATAAACTATATAATATGTCGGTACGACTTTGAGTTGAGAAAATATTATTGTTAGGCGTCACAGTATTCAAATAAATTTTTTAAGTATTTAATACGGGGTGGCACAACCCCCCGTAGTAGTCGGAAAAAACAGAAAGTTGATGACCTTTCTTTTGCTTATTTAAATTTCAAAGATATATTTTGGAAACACAAAAGAAATATTTCTTCGGGTCAGTCCTGGTTGTAACTGTTATAGAGCATGAACATTTTTTAATACCAATAAAATAAGATGTCAGCCCGATCATTTTTAAAGGGTTCTATATAGGCATTTTTTAAAAATTATTAAGAAAAATTAAAATCTAACAATTGAAAAATGTTTATATGCATTTTAAAAATGAATAATAGTCAGTTCCATTAATATATAATTTTTTATTATGGTTGTTTTTCATGAATGAATACAATTTTATTGAGAATATTACTTTTGCATTTTTAATTTAAAACATCTTAAAAACATCGTAGAAAGATGAAACAAAAAATAAATGATAAAGAACAATATTATTTAACGCTAATTAGCCGTTATGTAATATATGCATTTAAACACTTTTTATGAATCAAAACCAACATTTTAAAATAAAATAACTCTTAAAAAAATTTAAATATCGAAAATAGGTTACGTAGAGTACTAGATAACGTTGTTATTATAATTTGATTTTCGTTTCATATTTCTAAGATGTTTGTAAGTTATTAAAAATGAGAAATGCTAACATAAGATTTTCATTCAAAATTGTTTGCACAGACATCCTCCTCTTAACGAGAATAAAAAAAAAAACAATTCGATATTCCAGACAAAAATGAACTCGTTATATATATTATAAAACTTAGTTAAAATATACTTCAACTTTTTAAACTCACTAAGCCCAGCCTTAGATCATAAAAACTTTTTTTTTCTTTTTTTTTAATTACTCACTATCTCTTCTGTAACAAAAAAGTTAGAATTCGAGATTAGAAAAAAAAAAATATGTATTTAAAAACGGACTCAAAAGTATACTTTAAAGTAAGATAATTACTGGCACGTGCAGGATGACAAATTCTTGATCTATCTAAACCATTACGTATGAACTATAGGTATATATACATATAAATGATCAGCAAGGTAATATAAGGAGATTGTAATAAAAATAATAATAATTATATTATAATTTTTATTTTATCGAGATTCTGTAAACTTTCCCCGTAGTCGAAAATAATAATAACGTTTTATTGTAACTAAATATATTTCAAATCTCCAAGTACAAACCTTTAAAGGTAAAATCAATTAATTTTGAATAGGTACCTTTATTGGGGCTAGGGTAAATCTTTTTGTAAATAAAAAGCTTAGTTTTTGTTGTCATTTATTATATTGTTGAGTCCAGGGGCCTTCGCCCATATCCTTGGTTTATATAATATCATAAAAATGTGTTCCGCTCCCCCCTTTTTGATTTTATCCTGTAAACGAACGTCCTTGAATATAATATAATATAATATATTATATATTACATTAGTATGTAAAGTGATTTACAATACCTACAATTAACAAACAATATAATGCGGTAAATATTTTATCGAAAGTGAAATAATATTATTTATTAATAATTGACTAATATCACCGTCTGTTACTACCGGAAATATGCAAATTAGCTGATTTCTTGATATTTTTTGTATCTACAATATAAATAGATCAACTGCAGTCTGCAACCGACTGAAAAATCAAGCTTAGACGTAGATATGATTGCCTACATAAACGCCTTTATTAAATAATAATTAAGTACCTACTAGTTAGACATTTCATAATAAAGTTCAAGTAAAATTGATAAATTTTATTGTAGATAATTAAACATCAAGTATTTGTTTAAATTTTAAATATGAAAATTGGACATTATTTCATGGAAAGTGCAATGGCAATTATTATTATCTTTATCTTTAAAATAAAGACTATGGATATTTCGCGGTAATAATTTCATGATAAATTTATATAATTACTTACTCTTAATATAAAAATATATTGATAATCATCTTTAAGTATTTTATATTGATAATATTTATCTTTGATTTCAATATAGGTACTGGTAATTTGATCATGCATTTACACCAAACTTACGGTAACTTTATACTCTCGTTACCGAATCTAGATCAATGTTTTACGAGTAATGTATTTTATTTTTAAGTATATTACATGAGGGAATTTCATCGTTCGTTTGTGACAATATTATAATCTGTAATTTAAATCGTCCGCTGTTCGTTCCATGATCAGTATATAATGCGGGGGAGTGGATCATTTGGTCGAAGGTTGAGTTATCCACAAAAAATGATCGAAACGTCTTGTAATATGATGGTATTTTAGTCAAATAATTAAATTTTTTTAAATAATTGAATGTAATTTTTGTCTAAAATATAAAAATGGAAATACTGTAGGACATTAAATGTATACCTATATAGATATTCAAAGTATTTAAAATGATTTTCTTCTGTATATTGTCGACTAGATAATGTCTTTAAATGTATTTTTTTTTTAATATATCATGTATACCCACATATATAATATGATTGTTTTCCTATGCCCTAAATATTGACCTTATTTTTTGTCAAAGCTATCATAACTAAATTTTTCATTGATAAATGATAATATTTTTTTTAAATTTCATAACTTAGTAACACACTTGTATAATATACTTGTATATATATATTTTATATGAAAAAAAAAATGAAAATGAAAATATTATAAAGAACATACAAATTATTAAATTAATTTATAGCTTATACTTTATAGTATAAAATGTTTCGCCATCTTGTGTTATTAAATTTGTTTAGGATAACTATTGACTTATCTTATTGAAATAAAATTCATACCAAATGATAGATACAATTATAAACACTAATAACTATCTAGTAATGTACAATATAAACAAAACAAAATTATTAATTCAAAAAAGTTCTACTTGTAAAACATTTTCATATTAACAAAATTATAATTAACATCAGATTAGACCTTTTAATATAGGATATTAGAACATAATATAGGTAATATATTAACTAAATGCAATATTTTAATACTCTTATATGTATAAGTTTTATGAAATAAAACATATTCGTTACTAACATTGAAATGATATCGTTCTGTCTAATGCGAATAAAATTATTCAGCTACTAAATTATTATTAGATATAATCTTTTACTTCTGTGTAATTTATTTGCTAATGCACTTAGGGACTCCATTGTTAGATACACAAATGTACCTATATTTTTAGAGGTAATTTATGTAAAAACAAATTGTGATTAAGAACTTTTTCATACTAAGCCCGCGCTATGATAGAGTTATAATGATTAGTGAGTGCACTTTAAGTAGTGGTGGGAAGCTGTCAAACGAGTATTAACAACTATTAATATATGATTATTTTGAATTGAAATAGAGCGTAATGAACGAACATACCAGCAGCAAGAACAGCTGTCAATGCACATTAAATCTAAATGGATTCTGGATATTATTATTATAGTATTTAAATTGCACGGAAATTAATATTCATTAGAATATATTAGAAACTTTTTTAATCAAATTACATATGATTTATGTCAAAGTTATGTATAAAAATATAGAATATATTATAGATACCTATATATATATTACTATAGTTTGAAAAAATATTTGATAATTTGTGTATACGATTTACTCATATTTTATCGAAGAAACTGTGCAAACGTAAATACAAATAATAACTAATATTTTTAGTGACATTATTTTAAAAGAAAAAAAAAATTTTATAGTTAAAATTTTTGTTTTATTGTAGTATAAAGCTCAACAAAAAATTTCAATAATAAAACTCAAATGTGCCATAAAATATAAACATTCAATAATGGCTATTTTTAACATTTTTAAAATCTTTAATTTTTTAATTAACCAAATAAATTAATGGGTATATCGTATTTTAATATTTTATTTTAAATTAATTATAATAATTTTTAATATTTTTGGGGGAAAAGCGAGATCATAAAATGTTGTTTATAAATTTTAATCAACAAAATAATTTTATTTAATTTTTAATTAAAAATCGAAACCTTTTTTTGTATTTTATAATATTATAACTGTGCTAACGAATATGCTTATTGTGTTTTATTGTTGTATTACTAATTTAATATATAGATATATATATATTATAAAAGTACGTACCTACTAGGGTATCTAAAATCACAAATATTAATATTATTATTGCCGTAAAAATTAAAGGATAAATGGGAAAATTTCAAGGATTTTCATATAATAAGTATAAAATATGACATAAATAATATTATTACCATTTTTTTTCATTAAATCATATCGTGTATAATGGCTAGACGATTTTATACAAATAAACGCAATAATATTATATTAGATACTCAGGTCTTTTTTTTTTAATATTTGATTTTATTTAACTATATTTAAACAAAACGATAATAATATCCTCTGTTTTTTTTTATTTACATGTATACCTCATATAAAAACATTGGCATAGAAAGGTTTCGATCTTAAATTGTTTTTTTAATTCATTAGAAGCGTGTTTAAGGGTATTTGAACGTTCATATAACTTTTTTCACTTATTCCATCGATATAAAATGAATAGGTACTAAATTTTAGATAAAACTTCAAATAAATAATAGTAGTGTGTAAATAAGTAAATATGTTCATAAAATATATATTAGTTAGAATTTGTAGTAACTAATTATAGGTATATAAAATATAAACAAGAATGAGTGATATTATTTCCCGTGCATAATTTGTTCCCATTTTGTTCCAAATATGGATAATTTGTTCTCTTTTACGATTTTCAAGAAATAAATGCATTATAACAAAATATGTTATCTTTTAAAGGTTAAGGTCTTTTTAAGGTTAGATTTGTGTTTCTAACGTAACCTAATCTTTTCAACAAAAATTAAAAAGTATGAAAGTGTTGTTAAAAATGATGAAAATACCTTAAAAATGATACAAAATCTACTTAATTGGGAACGAAATGTATCTATACAAAAATAAATCATGGTGGGATATTTATTTATTTTTTACATTTTTTCAGAGAAGGAAAAATTATCAAAAAAATTATTAAATTAAATAAATAAACAAATACAAATGGTGAGCAAATCGAAAAATTCCATTCTAAAAATAAATTACCGTTAGTCTATTAGATTTATAAATTTTGAAAATATATAAACAAAATTATACAGCGCGAGTAGGCATATTTATAATATTATATTGAAGATAATATCTCGACTAAAATGTACCTTTATGAAATTTACATAATTCCTGCACCAGAGTTTCGTTTAACAATAATATATTTTACATTTGCATAATATGCGAATAGATTAGATTATGTACGTACATAATATTATGTATATAATACGATATCCGTGTTTCCAAATATGGGTATACGGTACAATTTTTTTTGTGTGATAGCATTAATATACAATATATAGGTACATAGGTACGAAAGAATTTCTAACTTCCGGATATTCTGCAGTTTTCGAATTTAAATCGATTAATTTTATTCTAAAAGTCTACGATACTTTTATAGATGTTATGTCAAAAAATTAAAAACTATATTATTATGTTATAACTGTTATATGTTACATATTATTATGTATAACTAATACCTATATACTAACAAATAATATTATTATTTTTAAAGCAAATACACAATGTTTTTAATTGAAAAATAGTGGTATTTTCACAAATTTCAAATATTTATTAAACTAAAAAAATGACCGAATACTAATAAACGTTTTAAATACCAATAAGTTTCTAAAATTTACATTTACAGAAGCGTTGTATAGGCTTTTTGGTAAACAAAATTTTTATTTTTATTTTGAGTAAAATATTTAAAATATAAATTCGAGTGTAATAGTTACGTACCTATCAATAAAGAATATTATTTACCTTAATTTTAATTGTTTTAACTATATAATAATCAAATTATCGTGAGTTAAGAGATATTTTTCACTTTTGAAAATGTGAGAATTTTTTGAAATATATTTAAATATAAATATTTGTAGAATAAAATTAAAATTTTGTAAAAATACTTTTATAAAAAAATGCAGAAAAAACAAAAAAAAAAAAAAAATGCGAAATAAAAATTAGGTATAGATATATTAAAATACTCAGTATTATCTAAAACACGTTTTTCACTTAAGGAGCCAAGTTTAAAACGCGTTTAAAAGGCGCGCCAGAAGCAATTTAAAAACTTACATATACCAGCCCTAGCTAGTTATGACTTATTTGATATTTGGTTTGATTTTATTTAATATCCGCATGCACATACCTAGGTATATTACAAACGAGTAAACGTAGATTTAAATATTTGAAAATCTAATTTTTTTCAATTTTTAAAGTTTAGTTTGGCATAATATGTTATTTATCTGTTTAAGACTCTTTATTTTTACTAAACTATATTTTTTTTCTAAATCCATATAACATTGTGTACTTTTACTTATATTAATATAATATAGTATACCTATTACCTATACTCATGGAGACTTAAACGCTGACCACACATCTAACAATTTAGATACAATATACAGAAAAAAAAACAATATTTATAATAGACAATAGTAGGTACCTATAGCGATTGGATTTTGATGCCTTGCAATTCTATAAGTACCACGTAATTCCAAAAAATGCCAAGCTTTATTTTTTTTTAACATAATTTTTCTTATTTGTATAAATCTAAATATAACTTATTTCTTTTTTACCTGCAGAACGTTTGAATGATTTTGGCATCAGCCAATAAACATTTTAGCATCACCCAGCATGAATAATTATAGTAAAAAAAGGGACAAATTTAATTATTATTTATAATACATTTTCAACATTACACAGGTAAACTTTTATTTCTTCTATATAATATATACATTTTTCTTGTTTATATAAAAAAATACTATTATTTTAAAATTAATAGGTATTTCTTTAATAATTTTTTTTTAATTGAGTGTTATTTTAACTTTTAAGTCATGAATGTATATTTTTTGGTCATAAGAAAAAAATATTACAAATTTACTGCCCATATTATATAAATTATAAATATAATAGACGCTCAATACTTTAATATGAAAAACTAAAATGTTTATTGTTATATTATTTTAATTTAATATATTTTACACTATCGTTAATTTATTATTTTATATTAATATATTTTAGATATATAAAACAAATATTACGAGACAAATACCATGTTACATTGAATTCTCTTCAGATTTTATTCTTTTTATTTTGACAAACAATTCTATTTTATATATATAGATCCAATAAAATAATATAACAGACCAGTTTTTCCTTATTGGTAGCAACAGATGAAATATATATATATATATATACATGCATATAGCTGATAGATAAGAAAATATAATAATATAGACTATATAGTAGGTATATACCGATCGGGAAGCACACGACGCGACTCGTTTTGTTCCGATTCAAAGTGTTTATATTCATACAAAACAGTGATTAGACGTGTGTACCGGTCGGGTCGAGAGTTTTAAATATATGTAGTTTTAGGTATATAAATATAGGTATAATAGGTATAGAGTGGTTAAGCGATGGGGTTAAGTAAAGCAGGAAAAAATACCAAAATATAAATCATATTCAGGATATATCGTGAAAATAGTACGTAACAATACAAATAATTAACCATCAAAGTATACCATATTATAGTATTGTAAAAACGAAAAAAATGTATTAGTCAAAGCTTTACCGATAAATAATTTATTGTTATTGTTGTTATAATGAAATGAGCGTATGTATTACTACTATACTGAACGATGAACTAAAAAATAGTGGTAAAATCAACAAAAATTATATTAACTACAGGTAATGATATTTATTATTGTTTATATAATTTTAATTTCATCAAAATAACAATTTGACGTAAAAATCAAAAAAAATGATAAATAAATCAATTGTGTAAATTGTGAGATTAGAACCATTTTTGGTATATTATAGAGATTGCAAGAATCAAAGATAAAACCTAAATATTTTTAGAATTTTACTTCCTTCATTATATAAAGTCATGTACCTATATTGTGAATATTAGATAAAGTGTTTAAATTGATTAAAAATCTATCCCAAAAACGAGTTTGTTGATTTTCCAAGAGTTTTTTTTTTTTCCCCCTATTCCGTTCTGTGTTTAATACTGTTATCATCATTATGTATCTAATGTAAACTCACGTCTTGTAAAACTTCTTGTGCCCCAGCCATATGGATCGGCGGATAGTGTAGCGCGATTGTATTGCGGGTTTTCTCGATTCCTGCGTCCCACGTACGCGTCTCTCTCAGTGCATAATAAGCCGGGCCGCTAGCCAATCCACGTACGAGTTCGCGATCGCGGGAAAATTTCGATCAAAAAAAAAAAAAATTGTTTATAAAGTTTATGTTTCTTTTTTGTTGTTGGTTTTTTTTTTTTTCGAAATCACAATATTATAAATATTTAGTAAAAATACCGCAATGGCAGTCGAATACGATCGACGACGTGAAGAATACGGTATTTTCGATCAAATTGGCTTAAAAACGCGAGCAAATAATATTATATACCTATATATATTTATACGCGAACACTCGGTTATAACACAATCGTACAAACACGCGGGACAAATATAATATAATATAATACTGTTATGTGATGTCCGTACGATGAACGGACGGAAAATTGAGCGGATAAATTGATATTTACGAAACGCGGTAAAAATCCTTCCGTCGACTTGTCGATCGTCGCGTTCGAACAAACGCGGTCGGATTGACACGCCGGGCGCGATATACCTACTGTCGCCGCGGCTGCCGACGGTGCCCGCGCCCGGTATGCGCACGCGTACGAATTCGCTAGCGCGGCCGCCCACCCTTTCGCCGGCGACTCTCACGCACGTCCCACCACGTCCGTCCGCAGCGTGAAAAATATTAACGATAATCGTGTATGCCGTCGACATAATAATATAGCAGATATATCGATGTACCGATTTACCGATATTACATAATATAATAATATACGATAAAAATGTCCTCCAGGATTTTTTTTTTTTTTATCAATATTATTAATTTTCCGGACCGTTGTCGATCCAGCCGGCGGTATACGTGTAAGGCTTTCCATTGGGGTTTTCCACTACTCCGCTGTTCACGAGCGATTTTTCCGGTTTTCGGGTTTTCCGGAGTCCCGAACAAAATGAACGCCCGTGCACACATATACACGGCTTTACATCATCCTGTATTATTATCATATACCTACGCGTTTCCGAGTTTTATCCGAGCTTCCCAATCATGGAAACAAAAAGTTTCCCGATAATCTTCGTCAAGGTTTATAATTACCCGATTGCGAAAATAAAAACAAATAAATACAAAATGGTCACTTGTTTTCCGTCACCCGTCTGCACCGCGAATATGCCGGGACATTTTTTTCTTACATATACTTAGGATCTCTTCCAAAAATCAACATTACCAACTAAATTTCCATCGGATCTAATAACGTTTATTTTACCGATTTTTCTGATTGATATATTTCTTATCAGTAATCAGTATAGGAGAGTTTATGATAACACTGACTACTGAGTTTTTTCTATTATAAATCTGTGATTTATAAGTCAATTAAATAAATCTAAATCAATTAAATCAATTTATTTTTAATTTATGTTAATTATTTTTCTAAGATTTTCGATTATTGTTGTCGCTCTTTGAAATCACTGAGTGCTCTAGTTTTATGAAACTTTAAGAGACATTTTAAAATAAGTAGTTCATCTGCTTCTCATGAATTTTTTAGTAAATTACATTCAATGTTTACTCTTCTTAAACACATAACGCAGCATTTTATGCTTGCACAAATAATTGTGTCATTGAAATTCATATTTTAATTATTTCAAGTACCTATACGTAGGTATAGACGTGAACTAAATAAAACTATAAATTATAAAATGTAAAACGTATATTTTGAAAATATTTAAATGTATACGTGATAGTAGCTAGTGTACCTATCATTTTTGATAATATTTGCAATGATTTTATCATGTTCCATTATTCAACGCAATCTAAATATTTCGGTATCCAACAGATTACAGATACATCGTTTATTTGAATTTGAAAAAAAAAAAGTTTTTTTGAAAAAAATATTTTGACATTTTTATAGAAAGTTAAAAAAATATTGCAATTATATGTACCTACATCGAATACAAATGTACGTATATGTACGTTGTTCAAAGTAAAACTTAATTAAAAAGGTAACAATAAGAGTCCAGAATAAATATTTAATATTTATCCATATTAGGTACAAATGTATACAAACTAACGACTACAATTTATTATTTAACGTGGTTAAACATTTTGTATACCTACCTACAAATAATACCATAGATATAATAAAATAATAATGTCAATGGATAATATTGACGGACAACTGACGTCAACGTGGGGAAATAACTACAAAAATTTGATAATACATTTAAAAATAGTTTAATGTACCTATGTCTTATACAGTGATACAATGATAGTATAAAATCTCAATAGACAAGAATTATTATCAAGTGCGCCTGTTTTTAGAATTATATTTTTATTTATTATAAATCATTTCAATACTCATAATTTATACAATTCAATACGGGTTTTAGGTTATATTATAATAAAATTATTTAATTTTTTTAATTTTTATATTAAACAAATTTTTAGTAAAAATATTATTATGTAATATTATTAAGTTGCGTCCCAAAGATAAGGGGGAATAAGGTCTAATACTAATATTGTGTCCCTAAATTTTTTATGTTATATTCCCGATTATGTACTTGTCAATAGCATTTTAATTTTTAAATAAAACATACAAAAAATTTAAGTAAAGTTTCCAAACACTATTTTTAATATAATTGTATCCTATAGGTACACTAATATATAGGAACTAAAGAATCAATATCATTTTTCTTTTAATATATTCATTATTATTAGCCATTACGAAGCAATTAAATAATTACCAAAATAAAATAGGTTATAGCTGGTATCTATATATTATTAAATATTATTTATTATAAATTATAATATATAATGAAAATGTGATTTTAAATATTTAAATTTTCGGATTTGAAATCAGTTTCGACTTTTTTTCGGTTTTGCGGAGTTTGAAAACGGTTTCAATATTTTTGGGTTTGAATACGGCTTCGATTTTTTCCGATTTTGCAGTTTCGGTTTAATAACGGTTTACATTTTTCATACATTTATGAGGTCTCGGTTTTGAAATCGGTTTCGATTTATTCGATTTTTGAAACCATTTTGACTTTCTAGTAATTTATTAAAAAATTTAGTTAAAACTCAAGAATTCAAATTAAAATAATAAAATAATTTAATAAATTAATAATTTTGTGAGCTGTGTGATACTGCTATCAAATATCGATTACCATTTCCTCATTGATAGACACTTAGTTTTACTATTTGTTCCAATCTATCATGACACAATGTTGTCCGAAGTTTGGTTTATATTAGCTTTAATTTTGAGAATGACCGTTCCACACTACAACTTGATACGAGAAGAGTAATTGTTATTTTTATAGTTATATATACATTTGAAAAAATGTTTTAAAGTAAACCTGTGTAAAATAAGTGAAACAACTTTTCTCTACTAGCTAAATTCTGCCTATTTATATTGCCTATATTATGTTCCTTAATATGTATAGTCACTGTTCGATTCACAGAATATTTTTATAAATAAAATAAAATAAGTTTATTGTGACACCCGACCACCTACCACCACCAAATTATTCACTATGGTACTCGCCATACTTGGATATGGGGTTCGGCGCCACTGATGAACTAAAATTTATTAAATTTGGTACGTAGATATCATACCTACGAACTAAGTTTAATATATTTTAGTTCATCAATTATTATTTAATAAACATAAAAACTGGTAACTTTTATAAATAAGGATTCCTCCAAAAAAGTAATGAGAGATTTTTATATACTGTATTTATACCATAAGTTTTTTGGCTTATTTTTATCAATAAATCTCCCCCCCCCCCTAAATCAATTCCTAGATTTGCCACTTATTGAGTAGATACTCGTGTGTCTCAAAATGAATTATAAATATAATATAGTAAATATATACGAGTATATAGACATATTTAAATACTTCTTACTTCATACAAATGCATTGGCATTGGTTTAAATTATTTGTACACCAAAAATTAATTTAGTTTGTAGTAACCATAAAAGTTTCCTATTTTTAAGCTTTTTAAGTTAATTGTATGTTGAAATCGGAATTTATTATTGATAATGACTGATAATTTAACTGATGAATTAATATATATATTTAATTTTATTCGTATATATGTATAGAAAAAAAATGTTCAGATATATTTCAGTATTTATTTTTTATTAATCATGAGTTTCGTCGCGGTCTGCATATTGTGCGGTCGTTGTTGTTTGTTTGCTTTCTTATCGGTAATTACATGGTTTTCAATATGCCAAAGTCTCCGAATTCTATTCCTGTTCTTACAGATAATGCTAATTTTAATGATAAATTGAACAAACTCGTTGAAATGGTATCGGATTTAAAATCATCTCAAAATAAAATTATTTTGTCTCTTAATTCCTGCCGTGATTCAGTCAAATCACAAGAAAAGAAACTTGATTCTTTGTCTATGCGGTTAGAAGATATTATTACAGAAAATAACTTACTTAAAGATAGAGTAAATCAATTGGAATCAAAATTATCTGAAGTTGATTGTGGTCTAGTAAATAATAAAAATATCTGGAATGAAAAATTTTTTTCTGAGCTCGGGGACCGGCAATCAAGAGCCCATAATATTATTTTATTTAATGTACCTGAATTTTTCTCATCAGTACCTGCTGATAAATGTAGTGATACTTCTTCTTTTATTGAACATTTTTTTAGCACTATTGCCTTATCAATTCGTCCAGTTTTTGTCCGATGACTGGGTAAAATCACTGGTAAATCTCGCCCTTTACGGCTAACCTTCTGATGTGTTCGAAATTTTAAAAGTCAAACGTAAGTTACTTAATGATTCTAAATTCTCTTCAGTGTGTGTATCGTCAGACCTAACGTTGTTATAGCGTGATTATCTCAAATCTATATTATCTGAATTAAAATCAAGAAGGGAAAATGGTGAAAATGACATTTTTATATTCTATTGTACAAATTAATGCTGCTCTCTTTGATTACGATATACTCGTTTTAACGGAAACCTGGTTATCAAATTCAATTAGTAATGCCGAACTTGAACTTTGTAACAAATATTCTATTTTCCGTAGTGACCGATGTGACATTCATGGTGCGGCGATAAAAGGCGGCGGTGTACTAATTAGAGTCAAAACCCATTTAAACAGCCATTCAATGTATCTACAGAATAACCAGGTTGAACAATTGTTTGTAAATATTTGTTTTAAGTCTTTTTCTTTTATTGTCTGTATATATTCCGCCGGGTTCTGATATAGGTTTTTATAATTTGCACGTTGAATTTCTTGAAAATTTATTGTATTCTAATTGTAGCTCTAAGTTTTTAATTTTGGGTGATTATAATCTACTGGGTATATAAAATGGTCTCTGACTAACAACAAAATTTTGACCCAATTGTTTAATATTAGTTCTCGTGATTCAAATATTTTGTCGAACATATCACGCACTAATTTGATGCAATTTAATTTATTATTTAATCGCACGGGGTCTTTATTAGATCTCGTTTTTTCTAATGTTTATAATGTTATTGTACACTGAAAGAAAAATCCTGATCATATTTATAAAAATATATGTTGGATTAACAATTATCTTGTTGCTATTTAGCTAATAAGATTTTTATTAAGCCAACATATACATAATTGTTAATATGATAATATTATGTTTAAAAACGTTAATGTTATATTGATAAATATGCATGTTGGTTTGACAATGATTCTTGTTGTTATTTAGCTAACAATATTCTTATAAATGTATATATTCTTATAATATAATATATAATATAGACAATATATTGTCTGCTGCGAATTCACTTGTACCTTTAGATTATAAGTACCATCCAGCCTTAGATATAAGTTTACCTGTTTTGTCCATTGATTATTTAGAATATAAGGAATATATTTATGATTTCTACCACTCTGATTATAACTGTATTAGATCACTTATTGCTTCTGTTGATTGGAATGGTACATTTAATAATTTATATATAAATAATGTCGTTGACATTTTCTATTCTCTTATTCATGATATTATTAATACTAAGTCTTCTAAAATATGTCAGTTTTCTTCTTATTATCCTTTGTGGTTTAGTAGCGAATTAAAAAAATTTATCTATTCTAAATAGATAGCCCATAAAATATATAAACAGTTTCTAAGCTGACTTAATTATAATTCTTTTTCAAATTTACGTGCTCGGTGTAAAGCTTTAAAAATAAGAGATTATTCTAATTATTTATACAAATCTCAAAATTCCATATCTAGTAACCCTAAGTATTTCTGGAAGTTTATTAATAATAAACGCCGTAATTCGTCCCTTCCTTTGGTCGTGTCACACAACAATATAAAGTTTTCTGGTGGTAGTGAAATTTCAAATGCTTTTTCTAATTATTTTTTCAGTGTATTTAATTCTTCTTTTTCTTCTTCATAAGTTTCTGATACAAATAATATTTTAGTATTGGATTTTAATTCTTGCTCACTGTCCTTAAAGGATGTCTTTGATGAACTTGATCACATCAGCAATAAAATCAGTCCTGGTCCTGATAATATTCCGAACATATTTTTCACCGAATGTAAAT
>JAIPRL010000942.1:83143-104779 GCA_025469235.1 Pemphigus obesinymphae | reverse complement strand
AATTAAGTTTCAATTTTTTTTGGAAATACTAGGTATTATTTTTAACTACTAGTATTTTAAAATTTTAAAAATCATTAGCACAATATTATTGAAAATATTATAATGTATTTATAATAATTATTATTTAAATTAACAAAAAATATGTTCATAATAATGTTTAATTAGTAAGTACCTACTTATTCTTTTCTTCAAAACTTTTACAAATGGAAATTGATCATTGTAAATTAGTACCTACTTACCTAAATATTGTTTATAGGTGGGTAATCACTAATCTAATATATACTTCATTTTATATTATAGGGAAATTATTATATTATAATACATAAGTTTATTATTATATTTATTTAATATTTTATTTACATTTTTGGGAAATAAATAATTCTTATAATATACCTAATAATTATTAGAAACGAAAAAACAATTTTATTTTTATTCAACCATTTTGACAATGGATATAATATGAAACAAAAATATATCAATTGCATATTTCAAAATGTACTTAACTTTTAACTTATTAAATCGTTAATGCCCAGCAATACCAAAAGGTCCTTTCTTCAAATCATTTATCTCATATAGTTTATCTTTGTTCAATAGCATGATGATGATTAAATGATGAACGATTTTTCGGTGCAGGGAAACAAGCAATATATACCCAAGCAATAACCGACCAAATCAATTAACTATCCTATTATTGTTTGGTTAAATAATTTTTTAACATACCTATTGTTTATAACAAAAGAATCTAAATTGGCTCAAATTATAAAACTGTTATTTCACTGTCATCTAAATTACACTTTTTAATTATTATGTGCATTGTTAAAGTAAAAAGGGGTTATCTACATAAGAAAACGTAAAAAAACAAATATAACATAAAAAATGTTACTTTTTTAGGTATTTAAAACCGAGTTTTGGATTGCTCATATTTCAAGGGGAAATGGACCTAGTGTCTCACAGTTTTGCATACCCCCCATTTCACTTATCCACAAGTCCCTATCTATAGATTTATTATTAATATTAATATGTTGCCCAAAACCTATCGATATTACTGTTAGCGTAGAGAGGACGAATATACATTTTGCCTGAAAGTTTGCTGGACAGGCAATCTAAGGTGCTAACGCCGTATCTATAATAGATAGACAACTTAATTTACGTAACACTTGCAGTTGCATAACATGCAACAACAGCAAAAGGGCATAAAACTTTATGGAGAGGAAGCGATAAATATAAGGACTGAGGATAATCAAATGAGTGGGAGTGACAAATATAAGAAATGAGGACAATCAATTTAATTTTTATACAAGAACAATACTTAAAATACACTTAGCTGTTATTCAGCAACTGATCGATGTGGTTCCGAGATCTGGCGAGCAATATAACTGGACTTCCTTGACGGCCGATATAGGTCTACATAAACCCAGGTTCTGGCACCAATCCCGATCTTGGACGATTGGAATTTGTAGCCAGCGAACACGCAGAATCGCCAGATGTAACGAACCTCGACGGTTAAATTACCAGAGGAGTCAAGGAGGGTAATCTATGATCAAATGACGAATTATGTCTTATGACTTTTTATTTTTATTTAAAAAAAAATTCTTTTTTTACACAGTTGCGAAAAGTACTTATAAATATAATGCGTAAATTATACAAATCAATAAACAGATGATGAATTATGTAAATAAATAAACTCGTTCAGGATATTAACGATTGGCTTTTTATTTTTATTTTAAAGAAAATTTTGTTTTTACACAGTTGTGAAAAGTACTTATAAAATATAATACGTAAATTATACAAAGAATGTCGGTTACCTACTATTTGTGTACACGATGAGAATGAAAAAAACATGTATTACAATATTAATTTACCACAATGGTGAACGAAAAACTAAACGATAATATTATAATACGCAATGATAGTAAGTACGCGTTACCATGATGACGCACACGGAACGCTGACACAATTTTTAACTCGACTGCAGAAATCACAACAGTGTATGTGTCAATAATAATCAAAACAAATTTAAATATTTTAATACACAGACAAAACTAAAACAAAACATTGATAATTAAAGTATAATACAATAATAATCGTAGACGAAAATGGAAAACAATTAAAAAGTATGAATGGAAGAGAACGGGGAAAAAATCATCGGCCGCCTAATAATAATTGGATTTTTATGGTCGTGTAAACATTATATGGTGGCGCAAACAATTATGAAGATCCATTATAAATATTCAGTTATTTATTATTTAGAGATGTCAAAACTTACACCATAATATGCATTTTATTCAGAACCAAAAAATTCTAATTAGATAATGGAAAAAATGAATATTCACAACCAAAAGAGGCTTTTGATAGCACTTTTTGGTTCTTAATGCATTTTTTTTTCATTATTATTATTTTAATAAGTATAACGCTAAACAAGATACAATATTAATATATTTTGAACAAAATAAATTTATTAATTTTTAGGTATTATAATTATAATAGTACGTTGTTTACAAAGAATGATATAACTGTTTGAAATTTGTAAATAATACTTTCCTATACAATTTGATATTTTCAGATAGCCCTTTTTGATTTTGAGCTCACGAGTTATATTTTAAGTCCTATAGTGTCTTATGTGAACTCCTCTAACAATTTAAATTTTTTAGTACTTCGGTAAAAAATGTTTAACTTATTATGGATTTCTAGAGTTGTTCTGTTGCTATGTGGTGGAAATATAGATACTTCAATATTGGGCAGGTGTTTGGGCAGAGGATTGGCTATTGACGGTCGACTGGTAAAGTTCCATGCAACATTAAGCGATAGGCCCGGTGGTATTGCAGAACTGTGTAGAATATTGGCTACAATCAACGTTTTCGTAAAGATATAATACACGAAAGGGTATGGCTATCCGACAACGTTTTTAGTGTCAGGTAAGGGATAACATATAAAAATATATATTGATAATACAAAGCAATTTATAGCAAAATTATATCGTAAAAGTACCCAACATATTGGGGCATGACGTTAACTCGGGACAATATGATATGATTTTAGTTTAGTCTTCATTGTAATTTTTCAGAAGAAAATATTGTCAAACAGAAAACTTGAAAATATTATTCACATTTTCCCATAACCATTGATATTTAAATGTACACTTTACAATATAAGGAAGTACTTATATTAAAGGTGGTTTGAGTAGATCCAATTCTAAAGAGTTTAATATAAGCAATATATAAATATATATTTGCAATATATATCTATATATAATAACTTTTGGAACAGAAATATGCTTTCGCTATGACAAAATTGTGCGATTTTGGCTACTCCGATTTAAATTTTGTAAAATGCTTAAAATTTAAAGGGCTCTGTATAGATAATATTAGAAAAAGTATATTAAACAATTGAACAATGTTTAAATTAATTTTAAAAATTATTTATAAGTTTTCTGGTATCAGTATCAATTTATATTGTTGTTTTTATTTATTTATCTATACAATTTTATGAAAATTATTATTTTCACATTTCTCATTTCTATCAATTAGAAAATACCCGAATAGCAGAAAGATGTATGAAACAAAAAATAATAATAATAACAGAAAAATATTATATAAACGTAACTCTCGAGTCAGTATATATCACTTTTTATTGTTATGTAATCATCACACAATATTGTTTAAAAATAATACAAATTTACGTAAAATATATAAAAATGCATTTAACAGTAGTATTAGAGTTATAATACATATTGTACATAAGCGTGGATTTGAAGGGAGACGTGAGATTTACAATTTTTAACATTAAATGATAAGTATAAAATGTATTTTGAGATGGGATTAGTGTTTTATTCAATAACGAAACATAAATATTAGCCCCAATTAAATATGTTACAAATCCGCAACCGACTACACAATGAATACATAATACATAATGATTTATAATATATTATAATTTGTGTTTAATATTGAGACAAAATTCAATTACTGCAGTATCACATAATTAATAAAATGTTTAGTTTTGTCTATGCTCTGATAAATCCGAGTATTTAATCTGCCTATTGTTAAATTTTGATTTTTTTTTTCAATTATTTAAGGTTCAAATTGTTTGTGAAACTAGAGACTTGTATCACGCGGGTCTGCTAAAAACTGCAAATAACAAGAATGGCAATTGTAATAAGCAAAAGCCATCGACTACTTTTAGCACAATTTTTACACTTTCCCGGGTTTTCTTAGTTTCGTCTATGAGAAGACACACTATGTTTCATAAGTCAAATATTAAAATAATGCAATCAATAAAGATTTTTAAAAAAAAGTCAAGAGGGGGTGATCTACCTATCGCCCCTCTCCCATATATTATTTTTTATTTACACCAGTGTGGTATAAAATCTAACTAAAAAACTAAAAAACAACTAAATCCAACAATATTTACCCTGTGTGAGTTAGTACAGTTTAAATAATATTTTGCGGTATATAATTTTATAAATAAAATAAAATAATTATTTTTATATTTTTATATCACTATAAGTTTTATTTCATAAAAGGAATTTACTGATCTTCGAATATTTCATTATTTATTTATATTTCAATAACGGAATAAACACTAGTATACATATTCAGGCGGAGAAAAACAATAAAATATTAAATATTAAATACTAACAAAAGTAAAACTTTATTAAAAAAAAATTAATTTTACAAAAAAAAATACAAAATATTATAACAAGATATATTACAAAAACAAAATTAAAATCCAAATTAAACATGACATTTTACAGTTAATTAAAAATTATGGAAGGGTTAGGTTAAGTTTGGTGGTCTCATTAATAGAGATGCATCAAGGTTTAATGTATAATGGAGCAAATATAAAAAACGTAAATAAGAAAAAAAAAAAAAGAAAAAAGTCATCAACTTTTTTCTTCCAACCATATAACATAAATAAAAATATTTCTTTAAAACTTTAAAGAAATAGGTCTCTCGCAATAAAAACCGTTGAAGTTTCGCCTTTGGAATTACTGGGCCACCAGCACACCCTCTCTTGCTGTTCTGCCTCTCAAAATATTGCCGCTCTGCTCATTAACCTGATTAATGGATTCAATCCTCCAAAGTTGGTATTATATTTAGGAATGTAAAAAGGATCAGCATTACGAGTCGAGCGAGATGGAATACGAAAATTGATCCCGGAAAGTAAACGATGAGTATCAATATTAGGGTTCGAGTCGGTTAGTTTCTTAGGAGTATTATATAGGCAATTATTCGTACATGATAAAATTCTAAATTTAGAATTTAATGCAATTTTGTTTTAGCTGTAACAAAATTGTGAGACTTTGGCTGATCCAATTTTAATTTTGTAAAAAGATTAAGATTCTTTAACATCTTTTCTAAATTTTAATTGAGGCATTTTTCGAAATATGAATTAGGATAGATGGTCGTAAAGGTTGAAATCCATACTGTTCGTCAATTAGAAAATAATTAACTTTAGGTTGAATACCACGTAAAACAAGGAATTTAAACAATTTAACAAGATAAGACTTAATAATGGAGTTAGGTCTATAATTATTCACAACAAAAGTGTCGCCTTTCTTTAAAATTGGAGTAATAGAACTTAATTTGAATAAAATCAGGATAAGTACTTTCATCCATCTAAAAAGAAGCCATAGTGGATATGCAAGGAAATATTTTAAATGAAATAGGAAGTTATCTGACAATCCATCAGGACCAATAGCATCACCACGCAATTTAAAAAGCCATTATTAACTAAGAAATATTGCAAAACTCCAATTCAATACGTTTAGTGAAGTTTTGACGACATTTTATTTATTCGTATAAGGCGCTAAATCCTTATTGACAATTAATACACCTGAGATTCTTACAAGTTTCATTTTAAAGTGATAACACTTATAACTTTGTAGTTAAACATTTGTATTTATATTTTTAAACATTATTTTGGAAAATTTACGAGATTGACTGGATTTGCTTATCACCTAATTTGTAAAATAAAATTAGAATGGTAATACATAGACCATTGGAAGGGTCAAATGTCCCATTTTTAATATAAATTTTAACTCTCATATAAATTAATTTGCTTAATTTTTAGCAAACAATTTCTGCAATATCTTTGTATTAATTATATAATCATATTGTCTTGACAGCATAATATTGTAGTCAGCCTTGATATATTGTACTCATTTATAGAGAAATATGAATTTCACATTGCAATATAACCAGTGTTGGGTAGTAACGTAACGGACATTACTCGTTATTGTAATATAGTTACATTTTCGAGTAACGTTATAGAAACTTCGTTTTTTAATTTTTGTAGTAAAGTAAGAATAACTATGTTAGTTATCTGTAAGTAACTTTGTAAAATAACACGTTACATATTTATAAATAAAAATACAATTTATTTTAATAAATTCGTCTGAAATTGCCGATGACCTATATAAAGTAGATATTTTAACGATTTTATGATTCTATAAAATAAGTTGGAGTGGGCATTATATTAAATTTTATAATATTCGACTGACAACTATCAGAAAAAAATAAAGATATTTTAGACATTTTATTTTATTATTTATATTATTTTTACATAATATTATTTAAAAATGTTGAAATTAACATAATTGTATCTAGTTACTTTTGAATTGAAAAAGTATTGTAAAGCTATAACTTTTGTATTTAGGTATCGAAAAAGCAATTTAGTTACATTTTAATTTTGTAACTAGTAATGTAACTTAGTTACTCTTTAAAAGTAATTTACTCAACACTGAATATAACACACCAAAATATATTTAATATGTCAATTATTACATTGAATATAATATATGTATATTAATGAGACAAAAGTCTATAATGTGTATATATTATATTGTGTAATGTGAGTAATCAAAAATATAGATTATGCGAGTATGGTGTTTCATATAATATGGGCAAATATGAAATAAGGAAATTGTATCAAATAACCTACCTAAGGTACAAGTTAATAGCTTAAATTAAATGCATATAAATTAAAATTAAGTTACTTTTGTAAAATTGTATCCCAATATAAGATACAATTTATAAATCTCAATTACTTTAAAGATAGGTGCATAAACAATTTAAAAAATATAGAAATCATATTTTTATAAGATATCATTGTAATATTATTATTAATAGCACAAGCTAAATACAAACTAAAAACTAAAACCTATGAAAAGTGCCTTAGGGCTGGTTTTTCAATTGTTTTTAACTGGTAATTAGGAGCTTTAACCGGCAGTTAAAAATATGTTCCAGTTAAACTATTTATTAAAGTGTTTAAGTGTAATTAACTTAACTATAAGGCTTAACTGCCAGTTAAACTGTTCGCTGCTATTTTTTTCTAATTAAATGTTTAACTGCCGGTTAAGCTTGGTAAAATTCCTCTATGTATAAAATAATTGAAATATTTTTGAGTATCTAGTATTATCTTACTTTTTTTTTTATCTTTTTATAAGTTGCTACTTACTCGTTAACCGAAGCTTATTATACTACTATTTTATATTTAAATACCTTGAAAACTTTTCTGGTTTTTAATTTGAAAATGAATTTCGAAAATTAAATGTTGTTTTACAATGATGATGAAAGAATATTTAGAATATATAAATAATCAACGTAGACTATATGTGATCCGTGAAAGAATGGATCATTTTAATAAATGGGACGACCACAATTTTAAAATACGATTTAGACTTTCAAAAGAGACGGTTTTGGAGGTTTTAAGTATAATAAATCTTTCAATGTCATCCAATACAACCAGGTATATAAATATTGTATTAATAATATAATTTATTGTAAATTTTTTTTATAAATTATAATTATTTTATAATATAATTTTTTGGTATAGAAATAACGCTATAACGTCAAAGTAGAAATTGTTGTTAGCGTTACGATTTTATGCTACGGAAAGTTTCCTTATTAGTGCTGGAGATGTTCTAGGAGTGAGTAAATCTGCTGCGTATACAATTGTAGGAGATGTTAGTTTTGCCCTTGCAAAACCTTGTCCACAAATTGTTAGAATGCCCGAGACAAACGAAGAAATTAAAAATTGCAAAAACAATTTTATGGTATGGACTGCACTCACATAAAAATTCAGAGTTCTGGTGAGTCTTACTTTTTTTTTTTTTATGAGCTAGTATTAGACATGAACAAATATACTTATACTTTATAGGTAATATCAAATAATATGTTTTAAAGGTGGACCAAATGCAGAATATTTTCGAAACCGAAAAGGGTGGTTCTCGTTTAATGTTCAGACTGTAGTTTCAGCTGATCTAAAAATCATGGATATAGTAACTCGCTGGCCAGGTTCATCTCACGATTCGAATACAAGCACAAAATATAAATACTATGCTGACACCGAGATACAAGAAAGAACATACGCAAGATACAAAAATAAAAGTGAAATTTTGTTATTTACTTAATTTCATTAATTTTGTTTGACCTGTATAACAGATGATAAGTATGAAATCACTGATAAATAAATATTATAAGATAAAATACATTTTGTAGTATGGCCACTTTTAAAATATATTGAATTTGCGACTAACCTGCACTTAATTAACCGGACAACGACTTTTGATTGATAAACAGCATACTATTTTACCAGCGTCCTAATCTGCGGACTAAAGTATCTGGCGATTAACTAACCAGCAGTTAAAATTACAATTGAAAAACCGGGCCTTAATAAATTATTATATTAAATATTTTGTAAATATTTAATGAATTTTTGTATTCAAAAATTGTGTTTCCTTAATAAAAATGATTAATAGAGAAAAACCCGGTATGACACCGTATATAGTAAGACGATATGGTTAAAAAAATCTTAATGCATCGAATAGATTAATAAATAAAAATGTATTAAAAATTCAATAAAATATAAGATGCAAGTTACATTGAATAATGTATTTTATGGTTTTCTTAAATTATGTAATTCAGCTACTTTCCAGCCAAAACAAAGTTTTATTTTTTTTTGTCTGTGTTCAGACGCCAAACACATAATGGATCTGTGCTATTAGATCTCAAAAGGTTGGCGGAAGAATAAAACTGGCGAAGTCCTCCTAATTCATCCGTAAGACCGATAGATTGATTGATTTTTTTTTCATAATATTCGCAAAATTTCACTCGTTCATGATGAATAATATCATTACATTTCCCTTCATAATCAGAATCCATATCAGTATTATCATCTCCTACAGAAAACAGTGATTGTTAATATATATATATATATATATATATATATAATTATCTATCATATCAATGTTATTGGGTATAAGGTTCACATTACCTGATAAACAATGGCCATCACACATAAATCCAAATATGTTGCATGATCCTGTTGCACAATAAAATCCATTAGGCTCTAATCCATTTAAACAAATTTCATCATCGTATCCAAATATTGCAGCTTTGCATATTGCTTTGTCATTAAGTAAACCTTTTCTAAAGGCTTCATATTTGGTATACCGCGGGCAATGCAGTGAACATATACCCCTAATGAGATGAATAATTACACACAGCAATAATATTTTTTGCTTTACTGTATATCCCATTATTATTGGAAATTATTCTAAAATTTAAAATACAATAAATATAATTTAACCGTTTACTACTAATATAAAATTGTCCTTATATTAAAAATTTAAGTATTAATATTTTTTGAATAATATTATAATTTATTACTATAATAGGTAATTAATATATTTTAATGACAATAAATATACTACATATTTGTGATATCTGTACTACAATTATTTGACATATTAGTCTGTAGATAATTGTAAATTTAGTACCTAGTTGAATTCTACTTTTTGAATAGTTTTAATGGTTTCAGAATCTACAATGGATTTTATATTTATTGCTTAAATTCCAATTGCTGTGCCAAGTTGAACCCTGTCATATTCCTTCTCTAAATATAGATACAAATTCCTTCTCATAAATACCACACACAACTTCCTCTTCATTTATCTATACTTCACTACTGTCTGTCTTATGCAAAATATTGGCTCCATTATAGACCTTCCAGATATTAAACCCATACTGATTTTTTGAAACAAATGTCTCCTGTCTTACCCTCAGATCTATTATATTTTCCTAAATGTTCATACCTAATAAATACATTTGTTATTTGTTAATAAATATAATAATATAATAATATATATATATATATATATAAATCAGCAGAGAACGACCAAAGAAATTTGTCCTTCGCTGTGCATCGGTTGACACCGTCTCATACCATGTAATAACCGATCGTGAACTGTCAGTGTAGAACACTGAACGCTGCTGCCAGCAGTTGTGTACACAGAGTGATATTAGTATATTCAAATTTTTGTACGACGCGCTGTGCCGTTTAATGTACAATGTATGTACGTGCTGCATGGATTAGTAGTAGTAGAAGAAAACTAGCCTTGCTGAACTCGTAACCATCACTATCGTTGCACAAATCCGGTCGTTCTCTCATATACTGGAGTATATATATATATATAAGATACCTATATAAATATTATTATTATAACACATTTGAAATTATTTTAAATAGAAGTAATTTAAATTACAATACAATTATTTTTAAAAGCATTTTTTATAATTCAATCTAATAAGGTTTATAGTGAACTAGAGATATATTTTAATTTAATATGAACTCCCTGAAATTTCTTAAAAATATAAATGTCGTTATATTCTAGTTGGCAAAGATGTGTGCCGTTCGATTGCCTTTTACATAAGAATATGAACGTAAACATAGTAACGTCGTCCTTAGCTAACACTGGTCTGATCACACTATTTAAATATTATACATTTTATACTTACAATCGTTCGTAATGATTTTTGACAGTAAACGGATATAACCACGACGCGTATACCTATATAATCAAACGTAAACCACAAAATGAATAGAAAAAATTCGGTGGCCGGTGTTTTGAGATGTCGATGCATCTAACTAGCTGAAACATGATTTTGGTTATGTTTATAAGTGTGACCAACATGATGTCTGTTATATTAGGGTAATATCTAGATTCTCTTTGGCGTTCTTATTGCTGTGTGTAGTTGAAATTCAAAAATAGCGGGAAAAAGATCATTTATTTAAAATCATAAGGACATATTTTTACGTTAAATTATGTGACGTCACAAGACGTTGTATATATTTTATTTTGAACCGTTTTCAGAGAGATTTGGGGAGTTGTCCCACTGGTATGAACTTAGCGGCATATTTTAAAATATTTATAAAAATATCCAGTTTCCAACAAATGTTGAGATTATTCTAACAATGTCCAACAAGTCTAAAACTATGTTATTGAATCCAGTTGGTATTCCTACTAAAAATAATAGGCTTTATAATTGTTATTTTAAAGATGACCAAAGGATTAATGGACCTAGTTTATTTAAATAGAATGAAAGTCAATTATTTACATATACATCACCCAAAAAGTGACAAAGGTTTTTTTTTGTGATTGGTTTGACAATAATTGTATTATTTTGATTATAAAATACAATTGTTATTTATTTAGGACACAGAAACAAAAAATTGCATCTGCCAATGGTACAGACGAGTTACAGATTGAAAGTGATTTAGAACGCCAATTGAAACCAAATAATGATATACTAGAATTCCAAATAGAAAAGACCCTCACTGTAAGTGAAAATTATTTTCTACAGCAAGAAAATGAATCTTTAAAAAAATAATAACTTTTCCTTAAACAGCAACCCTTTGGTTATCATTCAATCTGTTCTAATGAACCTATGATTTTGTTTTATACTGGTATTAGTAAAGAAACATTTGACTTGGTTGTAGAATCATGTACTATAGCAAATATTAAATAATTTTGTGGGTGGAGAGTTGAATCATTTTCTTTAAATGGCCAAGTATTAATGACATTTATGAAATTGAGACTTAATTTACTTTACAAAGATATTGCATTCCGATTTAACACTACTAAGTCTTCTGTTTCAAATATTGTTGTAACTTTTATTTTTATACTTTATGAAATTTTGTTTTTTAACCTCATGGATAAAGTTCCATCTCAAATAAAAATCAGATTGTGTTTACCACATTGTTTTGAAAATTTTAAAACTGTAAAATTACTATAGATTGTACTGAAAATTCTTGTAACATTCTCAAAAAATTGGATCAGCAAAAAATGACATATAACTCCTACAAACATAAAAATACATTTAAAGGCCTTATTGGTGTTGCACCTAATGGTGTTATAACTTTTGTAAGCAAATTATACTCTGGATCTACTTTGGACAAAAAATAGTGTCACACTGTAGAGTACTATATACATGTGTACCTGGAGATTTAGTTTTAACTGATAAGGGATTTATAATAGGTGATTTATTACCTAGTGGTGTATCATTAAATACTCCAACTTTTCTTACATCGCCTCAATTTACTCCAAGTGAAGTGGAAAAGACTTTCTACTTCTTTTTTTAAAAGAGTATAGATCGAGCTCAAATCTATGTAGAGAGAGCAATAAGAAAAATTAAAGGTTATAAAATTTTAAATTATATTAATTATAAATAATAAATTATAATTTATTATAAATCCCTCTTCATAAAGTCGTCCATTATTTTTCAGTTATGTGCATCTATAGTAAATTTACAAAATCCATTAATTAAAGAAGTGGAAGGAATGTATACAAATAATGATAATGAATAATAATATAAGGAACCAAAAGTCAAATATTTATATTTATAATACAATGTGTTCAGTAAATATTATTTGTTGTTTGTATTATATCTTTGAATTATTATTTATTATTCTTAATTATTATTATTATTCATTACACACGCATGCACCATATCATTAGATTGTAGGAAATCTTACAAGTTTAATTATTAATATATTATGGGTTTTTTTTTTTTTTTTGTGGTTGTGTATGTGTTTAATCTCAGTAATAATTTTATAGTAAGTCGCAACAGATGTTACTCTCTCATAATTTTATTATATATTTATCAAATTACGAAAATAAAAACAATATACAGTCCACTGCATTGAATTTTTTGTATGTTTATTACAAACCATCAGAAAATCAAATATTTGGTCCATTCGAGTCTGGATACGTACCTATAAAAATAAGAAATTTCGCAACGACAACACGTAAAATACCTACACAACAGGATATTTACGCAGCTACCACTTAACATCAATCAACAATAATCAAGTATCTGTTATATTATCAATATCAATATTGTAGAATATTGATGGTAATTATAATTCACGCGAAACGCAATATATGCAAACTAGTTGACCTTGACGTTATAACGCAATGCGTGTTTCGCGAAACGGAAATGAAAACGGCATAGAGTATGCAATCTAGTTTACATCACTGTAGAGAATAGTCGTCCATTCATTTCACGGCGCAACTTTAAAGTACAAGTCATCAGACCACACTTCAAAGTCAATAATCATATACGCCATAACAGCAGCAAGGTGATTGTAAGTAGATGCATTGCATACGCTTGAGATCACATGTATTTTTATTGTATAAAGTTATAATTACGGATTTCGGTGTAGTAGCGTCGATTAAATCAATTGCACTGAAAATGATCACCAGGTAATTATAATTAAGTTAATTTCATGTTAGTTATTAAGTTATCTAGTTAAGAATTATTTCAATATTGGAGTCATACACGTGCACAGGTCAATTTCTTTGTAAAGTTCAGACTCAATTCTTTTCTTTTTTATAATTTCCTTTTCTATTGTCACCAAAAGTCAAATGTCAGAGGAGAAGGCTAAGCAACAATTCACAAAGTTAATTGCCTGACGGGGTGCGTATAAAACCATGACCACTAAGTTAAGAAAGTATTTTGATAGTTTTGACAATATTCAAGATATTCAGCATGCAAGTGCGTCTTAGCAAGTATGAAAGTTTATGGCAATCATTTATGGAGACCCAAGATAAAATAGAATTAATCGATCCATCAGAAAATGAAATTAGAGAACGTGATAGTTTTGAAGATAACTACTATAAGTTAGTTGCCAGCATTAAAGCCTACATCGAAACTGAAACAACAATAATTACATAGGAAAATGAGTAAAAATTCGTACCACGTACATTCATGGCACCAGTGCCACTTCCTAAATTTAATGGTGATCCAACAAAGTGGTTGAATTTTAAAAATACGTTTGAAGCTCTTGTACATGAAAATCAACACATCACTCCAATTCAAAAATTTCACTACCTAAAAGGCGTTCTTGAAGACACGGCAAGTAATGTTATTGAATCAATTACGATATCAGCATTATACTACACGATTGCATGGAGTCTAGTACAAGAACGTTTTGAAAATAAACAATTCATGATTGATCTACGTATTAATAGAATTATAGATCTCAAACCAATATCAAATGAGTCTCACAGAGGCTTAAGAACACTCTATGAAACATTAGAAGGCCATTTAAGGTCTCTGGAAAAACTTGAAATAGAAGTACATACCTGGGACTATATTTTGATAAATATAATTGTAAGGAAATTTGAAGATGAAACGAGAAAGGCATGGGAATCAACAAGAAAATCGACGACTGAACCCGCACTATTGAAAGACATAAAATTATTCATGAAAAATCAATGTAATTTCTTAGAGTGGATGACAAAGTCCACTCAAAAGTCGAACACTTGATCTAATAACAGATATTCACCCAAAATTTCAACAGTTACAGCCAGTGTAACCACAAGTCCGGTCAAATGCGAAGTGTGCCCAGAAGCACATATGATGTTCAAATGTGAATAATTTTTATAACCATCTCCAAATGATCGCTTTGAAAAGGCAACACAATTACAATTACGTATAAATTGTTTAAAATCATCACACAAAATAAGTGCATGCAAGTCATCAAAATGTAAAACATGTCAAAAATTACATAACACGTTATTACATTTTGATGAGACTGCTAAGCAAACTACCTCCAATTCACAGGTAAACTCAGTAATAGCTGCTACGAGAGATGACCAACAAGGAGTTGTATTAGCTACAGCAATTGTTGAGTTACAAGGTGCAACAAAAATATTTGAAGCTTCAGTGCTTCTAAATTCAGGATCACAGTCATGCTTAATAACAAAAGCGCTTTGTGATAAACATAAACTAGTGTAGTGTAAAACAAAAACAGAAATTCAAGGAATAAATTGTGCACAATTTAATATTTCAGACACTACCAATGTACAAATTAAATTCAAAACTAGTTCATACTCTATTAACATTCAATGTTTGGTGCTACCATCAATAACTGATGAATTACCAACATCACCGTTGAATTCAAATATAAAGTCAAATTTACCAAATCACGTTAACTTAGCTGATCCATCGTTTAACAAACCTGGTCCAATTGATATATTAATTGGAGCAAAAGTATTTTTCAATATATTAACCAATCAGAGATTGAAACTTCGAAATGGTTTGGTTGCACAATCAACAAGTCTTGGTTGGATAATAGCAGGAGGTGGAAATATGCCTATGAAATTCCAACCCAACGCAATATCATGGCATTCACTTGAAATTATACATCAACAAATTACACAGTTTTGTCAAACAGAAGAGGACATGATCATAGCAACGGTAAGAAAAAACAGCATCTAGGAACAATAATGTGAATACTTATTTGAGAAAACTACATTACGTGATACGGATGGAAAATATATTGTGCGATTACCATTTCGTGATGATGTCACTAAACTCGGTCAGTCTAGAGCAATGGCTGTTCAACGTTTTTGTCCAATGAGAAGAAACGTGAGCGACAGCCAAACATTAATATCCAATACCAAGATTTTATTCAAGAATATCACGACATGGGCCACATGGAAAAGGTCCCACAGATAAAACTGGAATTAAAATCATTTTATCTACCACATCATCATATTACACAAGATTCTAGTCAAACCACAATATTACGAGTTCTGTTTGCCAGTTTGGCCAAAACAATATCATCATTATCATTCAACGACTAATAATGGTTGGTCCAACATTACAAAAGGATCTGGTTGACTTATTAATTCGTTTCCGAACATTCAAATATGTTCTTTCTCCAGATATTACGAAAATGTACCGTATGATCAAAATTAACAAAGATGATCAAGATATGCAAAGAATACTTTGGAGAAAATATTCAAAAGATGAAAATGAAGAATACAAACTAACAACAGTAACGTACGGTACAACATCAGCTCCATACCTAGCAATCAATGCACTTCGAAGTTTAGCCAAAGATGAGAGTATATCTAGTATATCTAGTGAAGCGATGAGGAATGTATTTGATTTTACTATGACGTTTTTTTTATATCTGTACCCAAAAGTTGTATTTTAAAAAGTGATCCAATTATTACAGGCTTACCCTGTGTTCTGTAGAAAATATCATCTAGTTGGTACATTAGATAGGTCATTATACGATTTTATTAAAATGGAATATGGGTTTTCCGTTATAATTTCGTAAACAATCATCTTGAAATTTTCACATAAAATGTATTAATGTACATTAAAGTAAGAAAATTAGAACATATTTTCCTCGATTTTGGGCTATTTATAGCAGTTCTAACTTTTGTAAGTTTTTCTTCATAAATAATAAAAGAGTTAATTTTAGATTTTAGGACTTGAAAATAGTATACAATGTAAAAAGTACGTCATTCTAACTACATTAAAAATGTCTTATATAAATCAGTAGATATAATTAATTTAAATTTAAATTTACATTTTTTGACAACATGTATTATTTTGGTATGATATATGTTGGAATATCGGAGGAAAATTGCCTCTATAGACTTTAAACTTTCACGAAATATAGGTAAGTACAAAATCAACGTGAACAATTTTTTTTTAAACGGTTTTCATAATTTTGGACTATTTATAGACATTTTAAATTTTGATGGTTTTTTGTCATTTAAGAGTATATTTTAGTTACTACCGACTCATGTTATATACAAAGAAACTTCGCTCAAAATCGTTTTATAGAAAGAAATTGTTTATCATTGACACATCCATCACTAATATGCTATGGGAAGAAATACCTTAGACACCGAAATCATAACGATAGCCCTGGTAATGATTATTGCCTAATAAGATATATTTTTATAATATTTTTTGCATAGTGCATACCCTGCATACCTCGGCAAACCCTCTACCTATGCGGGATTGGATAAATATAAGATGATGTCACTGCTATAGGTACATTTTTTTATAAAATCTTTCTATACAATAGTTTTAAAAATAAAGACTAAATATTTTTTTGAAATACATATGTAACATAGAAACTGAAAAAGAACACAAGTCATAATATAAGTATTATAGAATATAAAATTGAACATAATATATTTATTCATAAAAATAGATTCGTTCAATTCGAGTTATATTTAATATTAACCTTAATAATTAAGAACAAACTAAACTATACTAATAAAAATACAAAGTAAAGTATTTGTTTAAAGCACTTTTGGTAGTGGTATAACTCCGAACACAGAAGAATTGTAATTTTTCTTTATGACATCTTGGAGTAGACGAGCGTGATTCAAGTCTCTAGTTTCACAAACAACTTTAACCTTAAAAAATTAAAATTAAATAAAAATAAAACTTAATAATGGATTAAATACTCGGATTGATCTGAGCATAGACAAAACTAAACATTTTAATAATTATGTGACGCTGCAGTCACTGAAATTTGTCTCAATATTATACAAAAATTATAATATATTATAAATCATATTGTATTATGTATTCATTGTGTAGTCGGTAGCAGATTTGTAACATATTTAAGGGAGGCTAATATTAGTATTTATGGAATAAAATACTAATCCCACCTCAAAATACATTTTATATTCATCATTTAATGTTACCACTGTAATACCCACGTCTGTGTATAATAGGTATTATAACTCTAATACTACTATAAAATGCATTTTTATATATTTTACATAAATTTGTATTATTTTTAAACAATATTGTGTTATAACATAACAATAAAAAGTGAAGTTACTGAGGAGAGTTACATTTATATAATATTGTTTTTTATAATTTTTTTTTTTTTTTTTCATTCATCTTTCTGCTATTCAGATATTTTCTAATTGACAAAAATGAGACGTGTAAAGTAGAATTTTCTGATACTTATTACAAAGTAATACTGTTACCAGAAAATGTATAAATCATTTTTTTAATTAATTTAAACATTACTCAATTTTTAAGATTTATTTTCAAATATTGTCTGTACAGAACCCCTTAAATCTTAAGCCTTTTACAAAATTTAAATCGGAACAGCAAGAATCTCACAATTTTGTCACTGCGAAAGCAAATTTATCTTCAAAATATTATTGTATATAGACTATAGATATATATTGCATATATTTATACATAATATATTGCTTATATTAAACTCTTTAGAAACGGATCGACTCGAACTATCTTAAATATAAGAAATTCTTTATATTGTAAAGTGTAGGTTTAAATAGCAATGGTTTTGGAAAAATTTGAATAATTCTTTCAAGTTTTCTGTTTGATAATATATTCTTATGAAAAATTACAATGAAGACCAAACTATAATCACTTCATTTAGTCCCGAGTTAACGTCATGCCCCAATATGTTGGGTACTTTTACGATATAATTTTGCTATAAATTGCTTTGTATTATCAATATATATTTTTATATGTTGTCACTTACCCTGACACTAAAAACGTCGTCGGATAGCCATGCCCTTTCGTGTATTATATCTTTTACGCAAACGTTGATTGTAGCCAATATTCTACACAGTTCTGCAATACCACCGGGCCTATCGCTTAATGTTGCATGGAACTTTACCAGTCGACCGTCAATAGCCAATCCTCTGTCCAAACACCTGCCCAATATTGAAGTATCTATATTTCCACCACATAGCAACAGAACAACTCTAGAAATCCATAATAAGTTAAACATTTTTTACTGAAGTCCTAAAAAATTTAAATTGTTAGAGGAGTTCACATAAGACACTATAGGACTTAAAATATACCTCGTGAGCTCAAAATCAAAAAGGGCTATATGAAAATATCAAATTGTTTAGGAAAGTATTATTTACAAATTTCAAACAGGTATATCATTCTTTGTAAACAACGTACTATTATAATTATAATACCTAAAAATTAATAAAGTTATTTTGTTCAAAATATGTTAATATTGGTATCTTGTTTAGCGTTATACTTATTAAAATAATAGTAATGAAAAAAAAAATGTATTAAGAACCAAAAAGTGCTATCCAAAGCCTCTTTTGATTGTGAATATTCATTTTTTCCATTATCTAATTAGAATTTTTTGGTTCTGCATAAAATGCATATTATGGTGTAAGTTTTGACATCTCTAAATAATAAATAACTGAATATTTATAATGGATCTTCATAATTGTTTGAGCCACCATATAATGTTTACACGACCATACCAATCCAATTTTTATTAGGCGGCCGGTGATTTTTTCCCCGTTCTCTTCCATTCATACTTTTTAATTGTTTTCCATTTTCGTCTACGATTATTATTGTGTTATACTTTTATTATCAATGTTTTGTTTTAGTTTTGTCTGTGTATTAAATTATGTAAATTTGTTTTGATTATTATTGACACATACACTGTTGTGATTTCTGCAGTCGAGTTAAAAATTGTGTCAGCGTTCCGTGTGCGCCATCATGGTAACGCGTACTTACTATCATTCCGTATTATTGTTTAGATTTTATTCACCGCTGTGGTAAATTAATATTGTAATACATGGTTTTTTTTCATTCTCTTCGTATACACAAATAGTAGGTAACCGACATTCTCTGTATAAATTACGCATTATATTTTATAAGTACTTTTCACAACTATGTAAAATCAAAATTTTCTTTAAAATAAAAATAAAAAGCTAATCGTTAATATCCTAAACGAGTTTATTTATTTACATAATTCATCATCTGTTTATTGATTACCCTCCTTGACTCTTCTGGTAATTTAACTATTGGAGTTAATCACATATCTGTCGATTCTGCGTGTGTGCTGGCTATAAATTGTAATCATCCGTGATCGGGCTTGGCACAAGATACCGGGTTCGCGTAAGACCTATATCGGTCCAGTTGTATTGCTCACCACATCTCGGAACCACAGCGATCAGTCACCGATCAACAGCTAAGTGTATTTTAAGTATTGTTCTTGTATACAAATTATATTGATAGTCCTCATTCATTTTTTATATTTGTCACTCCCACTCATTTGATTATCCTCAGTCCTTATATTTATCGCTTCCTCTCCATGAAGTTTTATGCCCTTATTGCTGTTGTTGCATGTTATGCAACTGCAAGTGTTACGCAAATTAAGTTGTCTATCTATTATAGATACGGCGTTAGCACCTTAGGTTGCCTGTCCAACAAACTTTCAGGCAAAATGTATATTCGTCCTCTCCACGCTAACAGTAATATCGATATGTTTTGGGCAACATATTAATATCAACAATTATCTATAGATAGAGACTTTAAGTGAAATGGGGAGTAGCAAAAACTGGGAGACGCTAGTTCCATTTCCCCTTGAAATATGAGCAATCCAAAACTCGGTTTTAACTACCCAAGTAATATTTTGTATGTTATATACTTTAGTTTACGACACATTTTACTGGTTCGAATCCGTTCTAGCTGTTATTGAATGCATAGGGACCAATTATAAAATTAACGAAAATTTTATCATCGTATTATTATTGTACGATTGATACAATAATTTTGAGAAAATACATTTTGATTCTTACGTTTTCTTATGTAGATAACCCCTTTTTATTTTAACAATGCACATAAGAACCAAAAAGTGCAATTTGAATAACAGTGAAATAACAGTTTTATAATTTGAGCCGATTTAGATTCTTTTGTTTTAAACAATAGGTATGTTAAAAAATTAACTGAAGGAATAATAAAAAAATTTTCAAAAAAGTTGAGATAGCTCTTTTTAGTTTTGAGCCCACGAGCCCTATTGATTATTGTTTAACCGAACAATAATAGAATAGTTCATTGATTTAGTCAGTTATTGCTTGGTTATATATTGACTGTTTCCATGCACCAAAAAATCGTTTTTATTTGATTAATTTTTTACATTTAATCATCATCATACTATTGAACAAAGATAAATTATGTGAGATTACTGATTTGGAGAAGTGTAGGAGTTCACCTACCTTTTTGTATTTTGCTATTAACGATTTAATAAGTTAAAAGTTAAGTACATTTTGAAATAGGCGATTGATATATTTTTATTTCATATTATGTCCATTGTCAAAATGGTTGAATAAAAATAAAGTTGTTTTTGTCGTTTCTAATAATTATTGTATATATTATAAGAATTATTTATTTTCCAAAAATGTAAATAAAATAAGAATACCTATGTATTATAATATAATAATCTCCCCATAATATAAAATGAAGTATATATTAGATTACCTACCTATAAACAATATTTAGGAAGGTAGGTACTAATTTGCAATGATCAATTTCCATTTGTTAAAATTTTGAAGAAAAGAATAGGTAGGTACTAATTAAACATTATTATGAACATATTTTTTGTTAATGTAAATAATAATTATTATAAATACATTATAATATTTTCAATAATATTGTGCTAATGATTTTTAAAATTTTAAAATACTAGTAGTTAAAAATAATACCTAGTATTTCCAAAAAAAATTGAAACTTAATT
>JAIPRL010000942.1:56265-83043 GCA_025469235.1 Pemphigus obesinymphae | reverse complement strand
AATAGTATATTGACCCATACAAAAAAAAAAAAAATTAATTTAACTTAAGTTAATAAGTAATTTTTTTATATTAACTTAACCTAAATTAATCGTTAAGAAAAAATTACTTTTAACTATAAATTTTTACTACTTTTTTCTTTTAATTTAACTTAACTGAGTTAAAAAAAATCATTAACTTGCCCAGCATTGCCTTTTTGTATACATCGTTTGCATAATTTGCTGTTTATTTATTTTTAAAATGTATTCAAGAATCAACCCATGTATACTTCTATATTTACTGTAAGATAGGATTACTTGGCATCTAGGGGATAATATTGCACCAGTCTAAATCCTCTTCCATTGTCTGTGATATACTGTTATGTGTATTAATAATAAATATATAGGTAATGTAAATAAATTATAAAATGTTCATATCTATGAATGACTATTATCTGTAACTAGTTTAATAAAAAAAAATATTTTGCATATACCTACTTAAACTACAGAACAGTGTAGTATAGTGTTGTAAAATTTCAGAAATTTTATATTCAAAAAATGTCTAAAGTTAAATTTAAAAATATACACTTTACACATCTTAGCAAGTTATCAATATTATGTACTTAAAGAACAATACGGATCATCATACACGTTTACGCGATCCTACAAATCCGTTTTTTTATTAAAGATATGACATTTAGAGTGTTGTTCTTTTATCACATCAAAATTAATGTACATTAAGTACCTAAATAAAAAAAATTTAATATAACCTTTTTTAGACATTTGTTCTGGGTTATTCTATTACATTTAAAAGCAAACGATAAATTATTGCATTTGAAAAGCTATTCTGAGAAAGTTTTGTATACCTAATACAATTTTCCGATTTGTAGAAATTGTCCATTATTTTCGGTAGTTTTATTTTACACTCAAGAATACTACTAGCAAAATTAAAAATTACATCTTTAAAGTACAACAATTCTCAAACAAATTCTCTATTAAAATATGAAACCTACTACCTAACTCATTTACCTATCGATAAAGTCGTGTTCAGAAAAAATAAAAATAGACATATTTTGAAACCTTGCAAGGACCGCTCAAAATCGAATTCACCTAAGAAAATGCTGTTTGATTACTTGATAAAATGATGAGCTAACATGTGAAGTTTATATAAAAAAACCTATGGGTATAATTACATATAATATGGAATATAATATATATTTTAATATGAATAATGTGCAATAGGTACATAAATTATAATGAATTTAAACTAAATATATTTAAGAAATAAAATGGTTTTTTTACTGAATTAATATTTTCTTTATCCCTACTTTGATAAATAATGCGTACTTGAGATATACGTAAAAGTTATAATATTATTGGTACCTAACCTACTTGATTGTTATATTTAAGTAATATTAAAATAATTTAGTATTATTAATATATAATTTTGTAAATTATTTATGAATAGGTTTTTACACATAATATATTATAGGTATACCTGTATATAAATATAATAGATTAAAATTATTGTTGGATTTGATATTTTATATGCTATTAAAATATAGATCTGTTTCAAACATAGAACATTATAGAAATGTCATTCGGGGTGATAACAGTTTGTTTACAGAAAAACGAGGACCGGCCATGAAGTTATCATTGTACCTACTTAAAATTGAGGACCCGCCTTCAAGTACTAACGTTAATTCGCTATATATTATACGGGTATATAGGTAGTTATTAATTAATGCAAGAATCTTCAATTAACTGATTACAGTAATTACAGTATAATATATATAATCAAAATTTGTCAACTGTTGATTTTTTCAACATCTAAGGTCATCCATTTACTTAACACAGCAACATAGGCACCTCTGGTTTCAAATAATTTAGAATCAAAATATTATTATAGGTATAGTGCATATTTTAGAATATGAGCAGAATGAGTGATTGGTTTTAAAATGGTTTAGATTTTGATTATTTTTCCGGAAACTAGTTTGCGATAAGAAGATTTAATTAAATTATTACAATATAAGTGTATCCATTTTCGAGTAGCAAATGTAATCAGGATGTAAGGTGGTAATTTGATATTTACTTATTTGATAAATTCGTAATGAAAAATTATCGAAAGACTGCTAAGAAACATGTTTAAATTCGTGTTGCGTTCTATTGAATAGGTATGTGTGGCCACGTATGGTGCACCATGTCATGGTGTTTTTTTTTTTTATAACAAATGATTGAATACCTAGTTTGATAATAAACTATTGAATATTTTTATATAAGCTATATAGGTACCAGTCATTATTATGTACATTGTAGTAAGTACAGTAATAGTAAGATACATAATATATATATATATATATATGAAGTAAACAATTTATAAAATAAGTACTTTAAAATTCAATACATCCACCACCAGTATCCTGTTCGATGAGCGATGTACTTCCATACCATACAAACCTGCTTTTTTAATCAATAATTTACATCCCATATCTCGCGGATTACACAATTTAATCGAATTCAGTTTCACACTTACTTTTTACCGGCAAACTCTTCAAGTTGGCCCGATAACGCGGCTGCAAGACCAATGGCTCCCGCACCTTCCACCACGCACTTTTCCGACTCGACCAATCTTAGAATCGCCATCGATATCCATTCCTCCGTGACTATAACCTTGGAAAAAAATTTTATCATTACCTAAACACTTTCAAAGTACGATTTCAACAAATCAAAAAAAAAAATTATTCACCATTTTGTCAACTAAATTTTTAGCTGTGGCGAATGCGTTACACCCGACCTTGGGCACGGCTAGGCCATCGGCCAACGTTGACTTGCCATCGACGGTTACGGGTTTCCCAATTTCCAGAGCTTTCGTGAAGCTTGGAACACGATCAGATTCTACTCCCTGAAATCGAATGAAAACTTTTCAATATGCATACGTAATGTCTATACATATTAACAGTGGCCTAGTCAGGATTTTTATTTGGGGATAGCTGATAATTTTTTATGTATGGGAGGCTTAAGTAGGATCCTCCATACGTTTGGTATGCCAATGCCATGGCTATACTTTTAGGTTTGGTCCCTGTACAACTTTTAACTTACTAAACTTCATAATTAATTTAATTATTTTTTACTATTTATTTCATAATATACTTACTTATATTGTATACCATACATATTTTATAATATTATAAAATTAATTTCCTTAATTTTAAAAGAAAGAACTGGAGAAAAATATGCATTTTCTTTTATATCATTAAATGTACAACATATTATTAAAAATGTGATGCTATGCAGTACACAGTGGTGGATCTAAGAGTTAAATGCTGGTCGTCAAATTCAGAGAGGAGCGCCAATCCAAAGGTTTAATTTGGTTCTGTATACTACGAACCCGGGTCGGATTTCTAGCTTAGGGGCTCTAGTTTCAAAGTTCGGCATGGGCCCCCCAAAAACACAAAAATCCTATACAGAACAAGAAAAAAAGGGGGAAAAAAGTATTTTGAAATGTTGAAGGCCCCAGATTAAAAAGAAGAAGCAAAAAAAAATAATAGTATTGAAAATTTGTTCTCGTCACTGCACTGTAAATTGCAATATAATTTAATATAGGTATTGTATAAATATCATTTTAATAAATGTGTAATATTTTCCTCAAACAAAAAATTTAATTAAGTTAAATTATAGGTATTGGTTTAGATCAAAAATTAGCTAGGGACCGCGACGGCATTTATCGATTCAATTAAACGACCGTTAGATTCACCACTGGCAATACATCTATAAAAATAACAAACAATTGATTAATATTATACATAATATATTTAGTATTTTATAGATATGTCAAGAAATTATGCGATGAAATATGAGATATTAATTATTTGCTTCATATTTTGTTTATTTCTTATTATGCCTCTCAGTGCCCCATATTATTTCCGACTGCCTCAGTGTAAGTACACAAGGCTGGACACTTTGTCATTTTGAAAAAAAGGCTTTTCAAGCTAACATTTAAATAAATCATTAAATTTATTAAAGTGATTTTAAATATTACACAATATTTTTAATCTATCTACAAGCATTTTAATTAAATATTAATAAAATTAAATTTGTATTTAAAAATTAGTTTTGCGTGTTTCACTGTGACCACCCCTTTCCTAAATTGATATTTTTATAATTTTTTTATGAATTACTAATTTCTAACAATAATAAAAATATTAATTTTATATATTTATATCTAGTTTATAATACAAGTAAATTTTAATATTGGGTACCTAATAACTTTTTATAAACATATTAGTTGAATAGTACCTAAGTAAGTACCTACTAAATGAAATGGACTTTTGAAAGAAATTTTTTTATAAAATTTTACATAGGACTCAGGGATGTAGTGGAGGGTATACGTGGGTATACGGAGCATACCCATTTCTCAATTTTGTCGTTAATACGTATAGCCAAACTTTTTTATTTGATACGCAGGTATACGATCGTATACCCATGTATGCTCACTACTTCGACCAATCATTATTTACGGTCTATTGACAAATTCGCAGTATGTACTTACTCATTTAAAAAAAAAGTTTAGTTTTATTTATTATTTTTTCTTCATTGCAAGATGAAAAATTTTTTATCAATTTTTTTTTAAAAATTTAAAAATTTTTTAACAAGAATTTATAACTTGATAGTTGTAGCAGCAATATTGTGTTCTTTGGTAAACTTAGTTTCTTAGTTTAAACTTCGTTCTTAGATAGCTGGTATCTCCATGAATATTGTGCGATTATTGTAAATTATTGTATATTATTATATTCGCTTTCAGAACAGTACCGGGTGGCGATAAATTTTAAATATTATACATTTGTACATATTATTGTACCTACATATTTTACAAAAATAAATAATGATAAGTATATATATGATTATACACTAAAATATGATAAATTGCATATATCCAGAATGATCAATTCAAAATGACTATAATCATTATGTAGGTATCTATAGAATTTTCCAAAATTTTAAATGCTTGTTGACCGTGTTTAGTATATCTACACCGTACATATATTGAGTTTTTAATTTACACACATATACTTATATTTTTACGCAATTCTTCCCATGTCATAATAATTAATTGAATACGTAAATATCTAACATAAAACATGTGGTACCTATCATAATATTAATTATTTTTGATTATATTATTATTGATATTATTGATCAATTTATTTGTAAATTATATTATAAACAATATTACAGATAATGCAATATACAATTATATATTCATGGGATGGGAATATTGGGTAATTTTTTTTAATGTAAGCCACTAATTTTCTGAGTCAATATTAGATACTTGTATCTAGCAGTCTTGTAAAGAATACTTTTATTTTGTATTCAGAATACGTATTCGAATACTTAAAAAGTATTCGATTACTTTTAGTATATATATTTTTTGATACTAATTATAGTCAGTTTTAGAATGATTTTCCGGTTTGGTAATTAATTTTTGATGGTTCAATATTTTACTACATCTAATTACGTATGTATAAGTATGTTCCGCCCATATAACTTACCTACTATTAAGAAATAAATAAATAAATACAACGAGGTGTACAGTGAGGAAATACATTGTGGTGGGATGGGAAGAGGTGATATGTAAAAATATTCAAAAATGACCTACATACATGAACAATTTTACAGGAAACAATGGTCAATGGGTATATAAATGTAATAATTAATTAAACACTAAAACTGTTGAAAAAATTAGCTATATAGGTTTATAAATATTATTATATAGTATATTACACTATATTGTATTATATGAGTTTCGAGTATGCACATATTATGTAAGTATATTCCAAATTATAGCCACATAGGTCAATACCCAACTCGACACATGTCGCAAATAATGTGTTAAAAACATTGTTGTTATAAAAATTAAAAACTATTTTCCTAGTTCAGAAAAAATATTTTTTTAAAGAATAAAAAATACGAAAAAAATTATTTAGAATACATATATTTGAATACTTTTTACAAAAAGTATATAAAATAGTATTTGAATACAAAAAAAGTATTAAAATACTTTTATTCGAATACTTTATAAGACTGGGTACTAGTACGTTTTTAATTTAATAATTCTATATTTCTGTGATAAAGAAAACTATATTCCTATTCTTCTTATCTTATCTATTATCAAAACTTATTTGTCATTCTGGCCAAGGCTTGAAAACGTTTTCATTTTAAAATGTAATCTGTAATCTAAGATTTTAGACTTTTGCAACGACCTTCATATAAATTACAATTTAAATATATATGATTACGTATTATGTTCACAGAACACTGAAATAATTTTTAAATTTTCCTGAAATTTCAGGGAGGGCTACAGCCTCTTAGCCCTCACCCTTCTTGAATACGTCTCTGCATATTAATATACATATATAATGTATTATTAATAGACACAAAATACAATTATTTTCACAATACCTATTAAGTAAGTACCCCGAAAGCCCATAAGAAGAATTTTAAGGAAAAATAACCAAAAAAAGTCTAATAATGCATATAAAATCAGAAACGAATAAAATAAATGTTGACAATAGAAACATAACTCAATAAATACTTATTATAGTAGTAATCAAATATTAAATGGCCAAAAGAAGAGAGAGACTGTACACTCCAAATGTTATTATAGATCGTAGAGCCGTATTAAAGTATTAAAGTTCTCCTCGGTTAAAAATTTTTTTTTATGGTAAAAAAAGACAAATTAATTGAAATGTTACTTAAAATACTATAAATTATTCAGGAAAAACTTTATTGAGCAAATGATCCTGGTTCCATGTAAAATGACTAAAAATATCCGATAGATTAAAAATCAAGACTACACATTGCAAGCAATTAAAAATTTAATATTAAATAAATAATTCAAATAATATTCAAGAGGATACATTTTATGTGCTGTTGGAGGTAGAGGGTTTTTAGAAGTTTCTACTTGTGCGTTGAAAAATTATTGGGAAAATTAAATATTAACCTATTTTAAGTATCAAAGAAATCAATTTTACTATCACAGAATGGGTGAATACTTTACTAGAGCTCTTAGGTACTGGCATAAAATAATATAATGAAAACAAATTATAAAAATAAAAATATAAAACATTGTAAAAACAAAAAACCAATACATTCTTTGCTTCGTTTAGATTCTAAAATGAAACTTTTATTTTGAATTTTTAGGAAATATTAAAGTAAATGAAAATAAAATAAAAATTATCCATTAAAAAATATTATTAATAATAACAAAAAAATGTTTAATGAATAATTTTTCATATTAAACAACAATCAAATATTTGATTCATTGCGTATCTACTTATTCACTTATATGTTTAAAATACTATATTTAGAATATAAATATTATATATGAATATGATATGTATACTAAAAATAGTATCAACAACCTGTCTTTTGTTATTTTATATTTTTTTATGTATTATTTAAAAGATATGTACTAACATATTTAATTAATTTTTAAATTATTTTAAATATTTTTAAAAGAAAATCAAATTTTTAAGACTTTTTTTTTAAATTTATTACTGTAAATATTATCTATTTGTAATTTTTTCCTGTTTAGGTAATTTGTGGTCATTTTTGGATATTTATAAATTTATATTTTAATATTTTTATGACATTAATCCAGGTCCTACAACTGATTACTTTCAAAATATACTACTCTATTTTTATTATTCAATATTTTTAAATGAAAAAAAATTATGAGTTATGAATAATAAAGAAATTATTAATATGTATAATTATTTTCCTTGTTAAAAATATATATTGTGTGAATATGTATAGGTACTATAAAAGTATAAGACGTATTATTTAAATTTTATCAAATTTTCTAATGGCTCAAATTAATTTATTATATAGGTACGTCTGTATAATACAATTGTGATTCAAATTCGACTGAAAAACATTTAAAATGAAATGGTACGCAATAAGATATGTAATACCGTTTTCTTATTGATATATCAGTATTTTATATTTTTATTTGTCCTCTTAACCTCATTATTTCTTTATCGAGCATTAACATTTTTGTAATTAGTTGATTTAGTATTATACAATGATAATTTTTGATTACAAAGGCCACTATTTAAATATAATAGTTAATTGGTTAAATGTATTATTATTATTATTTTAAAATATAAATTATAAAATTATTTGGAGCATAGTTATGAGGTTATTTTAGCAGTAATATTCTTATGCGTAAAGAAATACTATAGAAAATAAGCAACAAATTGTATAAACCAAAAAATAATCTAATCCCAGACTACATCAAATATTTACTATTGCACTATTATATTGACGTAAATAAAAATATAGGAATACTACTAAGAACGAATACATAGAAATCGCCATCTCCCGCAAATGATTGTAAAAATAAACGTTACAACGAATATGGCACATCGATGATTTTTAGTGGTAAAAATATAATCATCCAAAACGCTACTAAAAAGCATTAAAACAATTATTTTTGAGTGTAAATATAAAATAATTACAGAATAATGCATTTAAGAGTTCATCTATGAACTCAGATGAGATTATCTAATAATAATCTGTAAATATGTACATTACGTATGAAATATGTAACTGTGTTAATCAAATTAGACCATTCTAAATTTCTACATATTATAATGTTAATGATGAAAATAAAAAAGGATTTTCGAAGGAAAAACATTATTAAACGTATAGTACGAAAATCTGAATATTTTAGAAACTGTATTGCGTAAAAGTAAAATGGTGATTTTTCAATAAGAACCTTTTCATTCTTGTGACGTTATAACATAAGAAATTATTGTCTATATTAATTATAATTTATATTCGTATTTTAAGCTACTATATTTAAAATGTCCAAACTCTAAATATAATTCGAGTATTTTGGAAAATTATTTTAAGATTTTATAAGAATATGGACAATTAAAATATCAAGTACATAATATGTTAATATATCATACTCACAATAATTTTACAGTTTTTTTTTAGAGTTTTGACAGCTAATGCCACACCAGCTAATAAACCTCCGCCCCCGACAGGAACTACGATCGCTTCGGCATCTGGTACGTCTTCTAATATTTCAAGTCCGACCGTACCTTGGCCAGCCATTATATGAGGATGATCGTACCTGTATTATAGAAAATATATTTCTTCAAATGATTGTTTACACTAATTTTAGAAAAATACATTTTTAAATATATTTTCAATGAATATTTAAGCACTTGTAAAAAATAGTATTCAAAATATATTTTCAAATATTTTATAAATTATAATAATACTTCATAAAAGTCTGTCCTTATTCCAAATATTTAAAAATAATTTAATTAAATGTAGGTATAGTATGAATTTTGATGTAACTATGTGATTGTCAAATTATTATTTTTAAATACATTTAAATTGGATTTTTATTTTTATCAGCCCACAATATATCGAAAATATTTATTGTATAAATAGCAACAACTTAGATTTAATATTTTAGTTACCTATATGTTGTTTTATCATAAAATAATAGAAACTTTAATATATTTTGAAAATTTACTGATGTATAAAAAAAAAATGTATTATTCTCGAAAAATTAACCGACTTTAAATTTTAAAATAATATATGAAGTATTATATTAATTATAGATATATACTTTGTAAAAAATACTTAGAATCTATTTTTATGTACTACTTACTAAATACTATATTCTGAATACTTTATTTTAAACATGACCTATAGCGAAATCTGTACATGTACCTACGTTATTTAAGTTTTAAAACAACTACGGTTGACTTTAACTATTAACTTCTTATATATTAGGTACATTAAAGATGCATTTTAGAGAATACGAGTACTATGGTTTTTTAGTGATAAAAATATTGAAATGGAAAGGTATTCAAATATTTCATTATTATTTTATAATACTTAAATACTATAAAATGAATAGCGAAATATATTTAACTGCAGATGTAATATTTGGTGTTTTTTTCTTTTGTAATATTAACTAGGTACTAAAACTGTTATAGTAATTATTAAAAAAATGTAAAAAATTGTTATTCCTTCTATCTTTGAAAATAAGGTGTCTTTTTATTTGTTTTACCTAAATATTTAAAACCTAATTGTACAATAATAAAAAGTGGTACCTATTGCTATACTCGTGACCATTTATAAATTCCTTTTAAAACGCATTTAAACATTTTTCAATTCATAAAATTTGATTTTTTCAAAAGTCCTTAAAATTGCTTTTATGAACCCTTTACATTTTTTATTTCTGTACAAAATTCCTTAAAATATTATTATATTCTTTACGATATACCAACCCGTTGAGGTAGATGATATTTTTCTCTTTGGATAATTTCAACGCCAAGTGTTTAGATTCTTTCATATTATTACCCTGAATGATGACTGTGGCTCCGAAATTTCGACATGCTTCGATTTTTATTATTGGTGCCACTATGGGCATAACGACCGTGACTGGTATGTTGAGCCGTTTACCGTGATAACATAGTGCTTGTGCGTGATTACCCAAAGACGCGGAAATCACTCCATCGCGTTTGTGTTCTTCGGACAGCATCATCAGCGCATAACACGCTCCGCGTTCTTTGAAACTGCAGGGTAGATAAAAATTCAAAACATTTAAAACCTGTCACGATGAGCGTAATTCGAGTTATATTTTTTATATATATCTTATAAAAAAACACGTAGGTATCTACTTTTAAGTTTTAATAATAATTATAATACACTTTTAATTTGGTATTAGTATTTAACCAACTATAAGTACCTATGTTGTTATCTTTATAGTGTTATTAGTTATTATAGTATACTGTTATAAAATCTCCTTCCAAATTGCGATTATAAAAATATATATTTTTAGGAAGGTTTTGATTTATAAAGAGTTGGTTTAAATCATAATTTATTTGATTTTGACTCAAAATAACTGTTGATGTACCAAAGTTTGATACCGTTGTAATATATAAATAAATCTCTTTAAGTATCCTTGACTTCTCATTCTTTTCCCGATATTTCTATTTCTAATTTCCTACTGATTTTAAAGTGTTAATTTTTTCAATGATTTCCTTTTTTACAATTATCTACTTACTTTCTATATCCCTACTTGGTCAATTACATAACTGTTATTGTAGCTCTAACAAACTTTTTTGCGTTGTACGGCGGAAGTTTAGTCTAACAATGTCTAACCAACATATTAACATGGATTAAGATCATAAAAAAGCTCTAACAAACGTTAGCGCTACTAGTGTGAAGTTAGCATCGCAAAATTTAAAATTGACCATATATAATTATTATATGTATTAGTTATTATTATTATTTATTTTTTATTTTTATGATATTGTATTTAATAGGTTAGATTAAACTGTAATGTTGTTTTAAGCAAAAGCCATAAAAGTACACCCAAATTCCAATATCCTATTTCAAAAGTATTAATATAGCTCTTTTGTTATTATAAAAAAACTTATGAATAACCTAAAGCTATAATCGTGTACTTATTCTGAAAATTAAATTTTAAAATGATCTTGAAATATTGGTGTTCCTACCTATTGTTGTTTAATGTTTAATCAGAAACATTCAATTAATATTTAAGTTTAAAAATATTAAAATTATTTAATTTATTTCAAAAAGTAAAATTATAAATAAATATATATTTTATATATCTATAAATAAAGCTATTTTAATAGGTATATAATTACCTAATTCAAAATTGGTATAATATTTTACAAATATAAGAATTAAACTATAAATATGAATTTAAATTTGTCAATTTAATTAAATTAATCGCTGTTTGAACGTTTCCAAATATGTACATATATTAATATTATAATATTATATATACATTATACATATTATATAATATAAAGTATAATATACTTCATGTTTTCATATAGATATAATATATCGATGTATCCGATATTATATTTTGTTTAAATACTACAAATGTACTAACATTTATACATCCAAATAAATCATTAGTAATTATTAAACCCTAGAAAAAAATTATATTCAACAAGATTGTATTTAGGAAGTTTAGGAATATTCATCTCTATATGGGTAAATTTCCATCAACATTTCAGAGGCAATTTATATATTTTACTCCGGGACTAATCGAAAAACTGTTTAAACATAACCATTGTATCTATAATATACCTAGTAAATTTTTTTTCTTACCTTCCAGTGTACTGAATGAAATCCTTTTTTAAGTAGAGTTCCATGTTCACTGAATTAGATAAATGCGATCTCTGTATAAATATTACAAATTATGATAATAATAATAATTAATTAATTAACATTATAATAGTTTTAGTAAAAATGAATCATTGAATAAGTAATAGTTAGTTGTTTAAAACACTTAAGCATAACTTAAATATATTATGTTCTTTAAAATTAAAATATAAATATAAGTACATTTAAGTACTTATATTTATGATAAAATGTTTCTAGATACATAAAAAGGTATTTAAAATTTAAATATAGTATCTATATTATATATACTATATAATTCAAAAAATAAGTACGAAAATAAAATATAATACAAGTTAGATATATATAACTCACTGTACACGCAGATTTAATTACACCATCTTTTATCTTATACGCTGCAGACGTTATGTCTTCAAATATTAATTTGTGTGGATTCGATTCTAGACAGTTAGGGTCTTCGACTTCTTCTTCGTCGTAAGACTACATTTTAAAATTTCAGTTAATAATCTTACTTATTTATAGGTTCGTAAAATATTATAAATATGAAATTTTCGACTGTATATTGATATAAAAAATACATTAAATTCAATTAATTTTATTATATTTCACTTTTAAGTAGACACTTAATATATTTTTGGTATAGTATGATACAACCATACGAATACAAACTACAAAAAGCAGTTTTCCGGAAAAATAGCAAATATTACAGTGAAAATGAATTAAATTTGGTGTACCTATAGAAAGTGTCTTAAAGAAAAAGTATTCTTCAACAAAATGGATATGTAAAATCGGTTTATCAGTTATTAGGATATACCATTTTATTGTATTATTTTATTATTTTATTTGAGTGATATTAGAACATTTGTACCTACCAACTGAAATCTCAAATACACACGATTTGGATACATAATCAATGGTATCAATTCAGATTTTTAATTAATGGGGATAACATTAAAATTTACACAGTTCGATTATTCCCTCCCCCCCCCCATAAATTTACCTATGGTATTGAAGTTTATACAATTCTTGGCAAGATAAAAGAACTCTATTAATGCAAAATTGGTGAAAATACACACTATGAACTTTCTCAAATAACGACTCTATGTAATGGCTACAGGGTAAGTATATTTAAATTAAATTAAATTGTTATTAAATAAATTTTATATTGAATACAATATATAGTTTCATGGATGATGAATACTAGTTTAAAATCAAATATATTATTTATATAGAAGTCAAGAGTCAAACAATTATAGTTTATATTGTATTATATAGATATATACTTAGTATGTATATTGTATATATGTATTACATTATGTATATTATTATTATTTATTATGTTGCCATTTATCAGACAACAATTATTTTCAAGAGTAAATTACAAATACACCCCGAATTTTCATATAAACATTTTGATTTCGTTTTACTGGGAATGCGAAAATCTTAAAAAGCCAAAATTTTAAATCATACAAAAAAATATGTCTTCTATCACGTAAAAAGAAACCCAATAAAAATGTAAAACAACTAAAATGAATCCAAAACTTGAAGAGATATACAGTGTTTTCTGTTATCTCGAATATACTGTATAGTAAATTGTTGGAAGTCGATTTTTACTCGCTTTGTGTTTAACGCGTTGGCATCTAATTTATTGTTCATTTATTTATTCTATCGTAATAATATATTGTACCGCTTTTAAATAGTGTTTTCGTCAAAACACAAAAATTTTTGTTAGGAACCGTTTCATATTAGGTAAGTGTGGACATTTTAACAACATAATTTTCGGCAGTTAGGTAGGTACCTAATATCATATATTTTGTATTACAGTGTACTTACGTCGTCACCATGTTTTTCATTTTCGGTGACCATTTTCGATTTTAGAAATAAATACTAAAACAATATAACACACTCTCTACTGCACGAATTCGCCAAAGTCTCACAGTTATAAACGGACGAATAAAATAATAATAACACTTAAAAACCTAGATGACCAATGATTATTATCGTACGGAGAACAAATCTGACTGACAACTAATGGATGTTAGAAGAGTCTATGTAAATTTAATGCAAAAAATCGGATTTATCAGCATTTTATAGTCTCGCCTACCATAGACTCCCGTAATCGCGTACACGATCGTGTCGACCAATTAAAACGATTTTCGTAATAGCTATAATAATATGATAATAAAACGTTCTTTGGAAGTTAATGGCCATCCATTACCGTACTCGATTATACTCTCGTTTGGACGTACACATTATATTGTTATAGAATTGTGCATAATTAATAATAGTATAATGTACGTACATACTAAACTAACGCGAACGTCATAATACAAAACGATATGAATTTTATATCTAAATGGCAAAGAAAGAATAACAGAAATATACCCACCTGCAATATATACGTATGTTTACCTACACGAAAATTCCTCAAAAAAACAACCGTTATGTTACAAATATGTAATCGACACATGTTTACCCGTGTTTTTTTTTGTCAAAAACAATCACCGTGCCACGGAACATTTAGGTATTGGGGGCGTTTGAGTATTACGTCAGCATATTTTTGGCCTTTATAGACCCCCTCCTACCCCTTGTCAGCAAATGTCCGACCCCCCTACTTTATTAAGTCAGCATATGTCCAACGACCCCTCTCTATTAAAAAAAAAAAAAAAAAAAAATACAAAATTCCCAATTTTAAATGAATTAATTAAAAATAAATGAAAAATGTTGTTACATTGTTATTACATGTCGTCGTCTACACAAATACAATATATTTTACGCATTTCCAATAAAATACCCCAACCCCCAATCTGCAAACAGTTTTGTTTTCTTCCCTTCACCTCTGTATCCTGGACATACATATGTTAGCATACACAAATATAATAATAGCCTATTCTAGCCTTAATATATTCAGTAAATGGGCAAAAATCATTAAATTGATATCCCTTGAAAATACACAGTTAAAATTATACGTATCCTTAATATTTTCAATCTATCAAATTTCAAGAACATAGTGGAAGAGGAGGGTCCCTATTTTATCCATAATATTATAATATATTAATCATGTTTGCTATACAATAAGTTCTCTGGAAAATGGGTTTTTATAATAAAACTATATATTGCTAAAATATTTAAATGCAAATATCAACGCAACAACATAAAATATGCATATAATATATTAAATCCCTTAAAAATGGTTTGTAGTAAATACTAATCTTCGTAATAAATATTAAATTGATAGTAATTGCAAAAATAATAATGTATCTAAATATATGAAATAATTAATAATGTATCTAAGTATATATCATTAGTGACAGGAGAAACTTTGGGGTGAGATATTGGCGGTGGATAGGTATATTTAATTTGAATGTACCTAATAATAAATATTACTTAATTCGATAAAATATTCTGAGCAAAGTTTCGGTGTAAATAACATTAATATGACTATCAGCATTTATATAGTTAGTAACAAATACTACTATGTAAATAGTACGTCAATATAAACATTCTGTTATAGTAAATATTTGTTGTAAACTTCACGTTTCTAACATTTAAATGTGCCAATTTATAATAATTTTCGGTCATTTTTGATAGGTATAAGTAAATATTAGATATCACTTATATTGTTAGTAGATAACGACGACTAGTTTATTTGTTATTTTCTAACTTATACCTTATAACTTTATTAATATTTCTATTAAAAAAAGGTAGTATTTCGTTACAATTTTGAAAATTACTTCAAAAATTAACCTTTACAAAGTACTAAATAGAACGATTTTCCTATCAAATACCTTTATACCAAAATACTCTTGTTTAACTGCTTCTATCCGAACAAGTTTATGCATACATAAAAACATTTTAATTAAAATTAAAAACATTATTGTAAAATAAATACATTCATCACTACGTTAGAATCTAAAATGTAGTAAAAACAAATATATATAAAAAATATATAAAGTAAAAAAAAAATATATATATATATATATTAATAATAGGTTAATTTCTTTTCTTTTACAAGTTTTGATCTCGCTGTAGGCTGTGGCACGTCGAAATCCAATTGGTATTGGACCTATGTTTCAATTTGAAGTTTTTATGTGAAATTTGTATGATGACATTTCACAGAATCTGCAATATTTAAATGTATTATTTTAAAATGATTACCTATCAAACTGTTGAATAAATAGAACACTGAAATAAATTTAAAAAGCGACTGACAAAATAAAAATCAATCGTTCGTATTTATAGATTAAAAGCGCCAACAGAATAACATTTTATGTAAATAAAATACCAATAACAATATCACAAAGATATATTTTAGAAAAAGCTACATTATATTTTGCTCCAGTATAATTCATTCTAGATATGACTTTGGTGATAATCAATTTGATGATAATGTCCTCCTGCAGACATTTTCATCAATGTTCACAAGTTCTTTAATCTAATAGAATACAATATGAAATTTTTACGATAGAAAAAAAAATCATCAAAATATATAAATCTAATATACTCAATAGAAAGAACATTTTATAATAAAAAAAAAGTAAATATTATGTATGTAGTTATTAAATTATAATACCTATTAATAAAGTAAATACGTTAATAGCTATAAAATACTTAGGTACCAGCCGCGATTTTCATTATTGTCGGATTAATATTTTAACTAATTTTGTTGGTGAAATAAGTGAAGTAAATTTATACTAATAAATATTTTGAATTTTAAGTTTTTAAAGAGAGTGAAAGGGTGGACTAATAACATAAAACCATCCTCCAATTATTTGCAGGGATGCCTTAAAGTCGTTCTAATAATCAATAAAGTATAAACAGTAGTACATTTATAATAATTAGTAGTATACCTTATTGTAGAATACTGGGAATGATATTTAAATATACTATGGATTTTCCCAAGACATCTCGTAATACCGAGTGTTATGTGGAGGGAGGTTTTAATCGAAATTAAAATTTAATAATTAATTATATATATATATATATATATATTTAATAGCTTAAAAAGCAATATCTGAAAAAATATATTACAATTTGTTTAATAAAGAGTAATTAATTAATAAATAGTATAAAAAGTTGAATAATTCTCCATTGTAATTTCTAACTCATTAATGAGTTAATAATTTGTGTTAACTATTAACTTTTATCTTAAAGCCTTTGGATTAATTTCAATTAGCTAATTCGAGTTAATTTTTTTCATTGATTTTAATAGAAATCTTTGATCTTTATTAAAAATCGTTGTTATTAAATTTTTAATTTAATATTTAACTTGGATTTTAGTTAGTGTAATGATATTAATATTAATTTTATCACAATAATATAAATTTGTCTCACTCAATTAGCGTAAATTCCGTAATATTTTAAATAAATGTTTATCAATAATAATGAATAAAATTAATACCCATACATTTTCATAAATGGAAATGACAGCATTTTCCAAATACTTCTATCATGCAAGTCTATGTACAGAAATCGTTATATATTTGCATTATTTTAATATAACCTATAGGTATTTAAGTATGGGTACAGTATATATTATATAAAAATAAAAACATTCAACAATTTTGCCGGTAAATATCAAAAACTACCGCTATATGAATTTCGACTTCAACATATTGCGGGCTCAGAACTAATAGGTTCTAGATTGCTGTTTTTAAAAGAATTATTTTTCTAAATGTATTTAGTTTGAACAAACCGATTTGCGTCATTATTAAATCAATTGCAGAAAATCAAAAGATATTCTATAAACCAAAATGAAGTTTTCAAAATAAGACATTTAAAAATGCACTCCCGAACAATTTGAAAATTCGCACCTTTTTGTTTCTGAGCCTACGATACTATATTAAATTTAATTAATATATTAATACTGTGTATTTACCATACACAGTCGAGTCATAAAAAAGTACTTCTGTATTCTCCACTTTCTATACTTCCAATAGCTGTCGTCTTGAAGAAAAAAATTTCAAAATAAAACAGTAAATATTCGTGGTACATTATAATGTATTTGTGTTTAATATAGTTGTATAATAATATTTACAATGAGCATCGAAAACTCGTATTAAATGAAATTTAAAAGATCAAGGAAAGATCAATATGCAAACACGATAAAAAAAAAACGTCGGTTACATTCCGTTTACGAGATTGTTTACGATAATAATATAGATATCTTAGATGGCTTATAATTTAATATACGAGTCATACATTCGAGTGTGTAGCTGATAGCATAACAATATTAACTATTAAAACATATAATATCAATGTTCGTTTTCGACATGAAGATTTATCGAATGGGTATTATTAATTGTTTTCAAAATATTTTTGATCTAACTTCTAAAATCAAAATGAACAAAAATCGTAATATTTATTGTTATTTTCATTATCATTCTCTGAACCTGTATAATATATAATCATACTGGCATAATAATTAATGTAGGTACGATTAAGATCATCGTCGAACACGCGGATTAAACTGATAATCATTTATTACGTATTAGAATGGTATAGAACTAATGAAATCGCCTTTGAATGTAATGTAAAAATTATTATATCGATGGTTAAAGATTATCTCTCGTGCATAATATTATACATTACGTAACTCATCAACAAATAACTTTTAATTGTTATTAAACAAAATAATTTTTTTACGTCCGTATCCATTATGTTTGGCACATTAGGTAATAATAATATTACTTATTAAGTATTTATTATAAAGAGCACGTGTAACGGTCTACCGTAGTAACGCGTTTTGTGTGTTGTAATAATATAACATGATGAACCCCAATCCCATTATCCCACACTAATAGTTTTACTAATTTACGAGTCGTCCGACTTTGCGCAAATCAAATAATCATGTTTTACTCAAACATTACTAGCACCACTAAAAATTCAATTTTCTCGTTGTTATTTATCAAATATATATATATAATATAAAGAATTTAAAACGTACTATTTATGTTTTGTCTATTTTTTTAGTAGAACTCATTTTCTGCTGTGCGTTGAACATTTGAGATATGAGTGTTATGAAAAGTGATAAAAATAGTTGAAATCGATTAAACTAAATTTAGTAGGCAAAAGTATTTTTATATTTTTACGCGTATGAAACCGTATAAAATATAAATTTATGCTGTCTACTGCAATGGATATGGTTCTACAAAACATAAAAATACAATATCAAGCCATTAAAGACAGTCTGTCATTTACATCTCATAAATTGTCAAGTCGGTAAATGAATACTATAATATGTTAATTTGTTTATACTCAGCTCCATAAGACATGGTAAACTGCAACCCTCTTAGGTTAAAAGTTATTTAAAAATTAACTTACACATTACTTACGTTATAACTTTTAAACTTGCCCAGTCTTCTTTTAATGTAATTTAATTGTTTGATTTTTATTTCTCTAAAAATGTAGTTAAGATTTCTTATACGCAAATCTCTTATAAATCGAATGTACGGTGTCGTCTTAAATGAACCAAATTACTTCTAATCATTTACAGGGAATGGAGTAAGATACTTGTGAATATTGTCTCTAATGATGGATCTATCAATAAAAATAAACATTGGATATACTTTTCCCCGACAAACAAGGACGTACCCAATTTTTATTTAAAATTTTTTTTTGGATGTATAACAGCCTTTTTTCCTTTTTTCCCTGTGAAGTTGGTAGTAACTCAACTGCTTTATGAAGATTATAAATAAAATAAAATATAAAGTCCAAACTAGAGTTGAAACTTTAAATTGCTACCCTGAAAGTCAATTTTTGTTAGGGACGTGGGCGTATGGAAAATATTTTTTATGCACGTTTAAATGTCAGGCACTCCGGCAGATATCAAGGATAACACTAGTAAGTCGAACGTATTAACCTCGGTTTTTCTGTTTACTTGCATAAACAATTTGTGCAATTCAAATTTTTATCAGTTCATAGTCCACACGATCGATAATTTGCGCAAATCCTACAAGTGTCAGTTCACACTTTTTTATGCATTAATCGTATTCAGTTAAATTTTTAACGGAGTTCATTACATTTCAAAAGTTGTAATTGTTAATATATTAATTAAACTCAAATAATCGACCCATATGATTGTATTGAAGTAAGCAGTAGGTAATTAAATTATATTCAGAGTTTGATCTTGAATTCTTATCGACTTTATACTCGTATATAGGCGAGTCGTCGTATAATTTGTTTTAAAATGAAAATATATTTGTTTGTAAAGTGATAAATCACAGATTATCAGGGTTAGGTATTATAATACCTAATTATTTAAATTTGTTTGAAATAATGTCCTTTGTAAAATAAACGAATGTAATAGTTTCCTTATTTTCTTGCTGGGAACTTATGATTTTTGAAATCAAATTGTACAGGTAAATACGGTAGTTGCAAAACTATTTGAGTAAATAAATCTGGAGAAATTGTAGAATTTTATATTAAAGCTTGACCATTTGGCAATGAAATAGATAAAAAAAATTAAATCTATTTCTGTTTCAATACTTATATTCTAATTTATATTACCATATGGAAGAAGAAATAACATTGTTTCAAAATTCATCCTCTAAGGTTTCAACCTTATCAAAGTCAATATCCACCGACTCTTTTTCCTAGCCATCATTATTTGCTGCAGTGCTACTATTTGCAGCACTAAAACGACCAAATTGGTCTACTTATCACTATATCACATAAAACTATACAAGTTACTACATTTTAATTAATTGTACACATTTAATAACTTAAAACAATTATTAAATAGATAATGAGTAAAACAAAATATTATTTCCTAATTTATAAATGGTATTTAAATAAAACTGATTTATGCATTTATTTAAAACCTACATTTTCATACATATTTTCATCTTCTTTTATTAAATCATTTATAATTTTAAAATTTTCTGAACTTGTCATATTACCTACAATTACAAAATATATTCTATAAATAATAAATAACGTATACAGTTTATATGCAATAAATTAAAACTAAAATGTATAATAACTATCAACATTTAAAGTATACATATAAAACTAAAAAAATTAACTAGCGTAACTCACTCACCACTTATTTAAAAATTGTAAATAAAGATATACCTACGATAATAATATGATACATAATAAATAAATAGTTTATTTTCTTACCAGTAAAAAAATAATTTTTTTATTTCATTTGTTTAATCAACTATTTATTATTGATAAGTAGGTACCAAAATTTTCTTCAATTTAACTTGAAAATTTTTTAAAAATACAAAATATCATCATAGTATTATTTAACGCTTCGTATTATACAAATAAAAAAATAGTATTTAATACACATCAAAAAAAAAATTTCAAAAAAGGAACTTAAAAAAAAAGTAAAAGTAACTTAACTTAGTTAAAAGTTAAAATTTTCTAATTAGGAAAAAAAGTCGATATACCTATTATATCGTAAAAAGGTAAAAAAGGATGGTTATTCTTTACTCTCAAAAAAATTATTGGGGACTTCTTCTGCCTGAAAAAGTTTATAGTACATATAAAAATTTAAATACAACATGTCATTTTAAAACCCATGCATAAATAAGAAATCAGAAAATAACTTCTAACTGCCAATATACCTACATTATTGCTAGATTCACACTAAGGTAATATAAAATAAGCAGTACTTATCACTAAAATATATTTTCTATACTGGATATACATAAATACCATTCTCCATGTACTTAAAAAAACCGGGTTCAGCCCAATATCCGTGAACGACCAACGTCGCGGTGTGTGCTTGAGTGGTACATTGATTCTTCACGATTGCGTATATGCTATTGTAGGTACCTACTAAAATTGCGTATAGGTACCAAAAAATAAAATCTTCATTCAAAAATTTGCATTGTTCTTCGTGCAAATTTAACTTAATTTAGATATTTTTGTATAAAGTTAACTTGAAATTAACACGTTAATTTTAATAAAAAAGTAACTTATTAAGTTAAAAGTTAATCTGAAAAAAAAGTAACAAGTTAAGTAACTTAATTAAAATTAACTTAACTTTTTAACTTAATTTTAATTTTTAATTCGTTAATGCTCAGCCTTGTATATATATATATATATATATATATATATTAGGTATATATAAACCTGTTACAGTCAATTTCTTTCAGTGGTCACAATTTCTGTGGATTTTCAAAATTTTACTACCTATGTGATGTTGACCATGTATTTAGAAATTTTCTTTTTTTATAAGATATTATATGAAAATAAATAGCAATTTCGATTTCAATAGGTAACAATTATTGTAGTTTTCACTCAAAAATTAATATGAATACGATTCGCAGTTAGTTTTAGATTAATAATATTGTCATTAAAATATGAAAGCCGTGATAATTATTTATAAAGTTTAAACTATTTAAATAATTAGTGTTGTAACGCAACATATTTTCGCAAAAATATACGAATATTATTGTCAAAAACGGAAAACAAATTTCTGTACGTAAAGAACTATGTAAGTGTGTAACTATGTGAGTAATCCATATCATACTGTAATGATATCGTGCACACACATACCGCAAATTTTTTGCAAAATAAATAAATATACATATTATATCAATTTGTCGCAATGATTTACATAGACAGTTGTAATATATTTTGTAAAATCCCGAAGATTGTTTAAAGAAATATATGTATTTTTGTATTGCAAATAAGCCGATAAACGATTGGTGTACAAATAAGATACGGTCGAGCGTAGAGACCACTTGGTATTCAAAAAAAAAAAAAAATATATATATATATATATATTAAGACGCTAAAAGAAATGAACATAATAGGACGAACGACTGGCGCCCAACAATATTATAGAATATTATATCGTTCCAAATACGCATGCCATTGGTCACCACAAACATAAAAGCAAAACTATATTCACACATGGATGTTATAATATATTACCATGTTTCCGGGCACCGTTCAAACATTAAATCCTTCGAACAAATTCCATACGCGGCAATCCCGCTCAGACACACGGAGGGTGTAAAACAAATCTTGGCGCCTTCACAATAACAACGGCTACGGGAAATACATACCTGCCCAACATACACCGCGGGATGCCCGTCCCTTATCAAAAGACACCGGCAACCGGTCGCCGCGCTCCCCCCACACACCCCGTCAACATAGGTATCTAGTTCACTGGACGACCTCTACGGGCACCGTCAAAGTAAAAAAAAAAAACGTAGTGTCCAGCGCGTACCCTTAGCGGAGAGGGGATCATCCCTTACGAAAAGACGCCAAAAAAATTAACACGAAAAGCCGATAGGAAACCAGTGTGCGCCCAAAACTCGTCCCAGCGATCAAGGTACCTTTGCTCAAGGAAGATCATACCACACCGATACCACGTCTTGACTTGGTTTTTTTTTCTTCCAGTGCTCTATCATTTTCCTTCAAATTGATATTATTTTATAGCATTTCATTCCAGTTATAACGTAACTTCGTTTTTCTTTTAGTCTTATTATCATAGCATTAGGTTTAGAACTTAGCAGTTGTGTCTCTTACTCGTCCTACAGCATAAAAGAGGTCGTCAGTCGCCATCATCGAATAACAGGTACAATTACATTATTCTATATTCTTTTTTTCCTGGGGTCAATATTTTCTTTTTCTGTCATAACCAATTAAATAGATTGCAATAATATTTAAAATTCTCGCAGCCTTAATTTTGTGTACGTTTTATCGCGTTACTTTAATGTTCCATGAGAACCTGACGAATTAAACAGCTCACGAACAATATCACATTGCTATTTCATTATAATACAAAATTGTTACTTTAATAAATTAAAACCAGAAAACTAGACCTCGATATATTCTGTCGTTGTCAGTCAAAAGAATTTGTTCGTTTATGTTCGCATCATAGTTTAAATAAATATTTTAATACCAAATTGTTACTTGAATTAATTAAAACTAAAAAAAACTAGACCTCGATATATTCTGTCGTTTTCAGTCAAAAGAATTTATCTATCTCCCATCATACCGTCATTCAAATAAATGCTATAAAATAAAATCGTTATTCTAATCAACTAATCAATTTAGATATAATTATCTAAATCTCAATATATATCGTGTAGTTGTTTATACTTATTTGGGTTCTTCAACGATCACGTCCAAATAACTATACGCTTCTGATCAGGAAATCACTTTTCGAATCCACTACCCCGATATAATACGCCCTGAACATACAAGGGTAAGGTCTACTTACAAATTCGAATAAATGATCTCGGGCTTTTTAAACATCTTCGATAAATACATCGCGTCGCAAACGTAGGTAGTACCTACCGCTTGACGAGTACCTATAGGTATACCTGTATACACCATGTATCACGCGTTTCCCACAAACGCATAACCCGGTTACCCATCGCTAACTATTGCTCTATTTTTTTTTTTTTTTTATCAAATTAATTTACCCTTTCACCTTTTTTCTAGCTCTTTATTTTATTTTTATTCGTTTTTGAAGTACGACAATACACAGGATACACAAACGTGCACACTAATAACAATAATTTATAATTACATATAATAATTGTATATAAGGTATCATTTTAAAATAGTTTTATAGACAACAGAATCTACAAAACTAAACCAAATAAACTTACATACCACTATATTTAAATATTCTACCATATTATATTATAACTCAACAAAATTATATTGTACATACGTTTTAAACCACATCATTACCATCACAGCATGTAATTTAAATTGCCTATATTACGTTTCTTAATAAATAATAATTAGTAAATTTAATTTCTTAAAATATTTTGTAGTTCATATACTTATCCAGTATCGCCAAAATATTCACTACAGGCGGTTGACCCCAAATAAAAACCTTAATAAAATAAAATCGAGACATATCCAATATCCATATTATACATATTATGGATATTGAATATATTGCGATTTTATTTTAAAGGTTTTTGTTTATGAGCAACCACCTTTAGCACATTTTTGGGCGATCTAGGTAAGTATATGAACTTAGACAAACTTAAACGTTATTCAACGTAACTTTAAAATTTAAGAGAGTACCTATAGCTGTGTAATACACGATATATATATTTTTTTAACGTGTTCACGTGAGCAAAAACGCCACGAATCTACAATCAAAATATAAATACCAATACTACCTACATATAGAACCGAACCTAATCTATGATGTAGTGTTTTTATTTTTTTCATAACTTTCCTTAATTTCGTATTATAAATGTCTAAAAACATAAAATCATAAAAGTTCAACAATTAAATACTTAAAAAATGACTTTATAAAAAAATAAAAACCCTACATCACAGATTTAGTTTTACTTTATGTGGAATAAAAACTTGGTGATATAATTTTTATTGTAGCCCCGGTGTTTTATGTTTACATAAACCAATTTTAGTTTTAGTCTCTTATTTTGAACGTGTCATGTCCTCGTAATTATAATAGTTACTGACTATATCTTATTATATTGACAACTAAAACTAAAAAAAATCAAGACTATTAGAAAAATACAATGTAATTTCTTTTTATTAAAAAATGAAATATAAAAAAATATATAAAATAATATTATAATATTGTATAGTTTCAATTTACGAGTACAAATATCTGTAAACAATAATAATATAATAATATAATATATAATATATATATATATACACATAAACTGAATTAAAAATATATACACTAAACTATTTATCTCCAATACTGTTATTTTTTTTCTAATAATAATTAATGATGAAACACAAAATCTAATTTTAACTGGTAAGCATAATATTAATAATAAATTTACATTTAATATACGTTATCGTTGCAATCCCACTAGTCTTCCGCCTAAATTGTTCAACATTTCGGTAGCAGACCTGGATAATTTCTTCGCACTATCTACTGGAAACTGAAAATTAAAAAGTTTATACGTTAAAGTTAATGAATAATTTTATTAAAAACTATTTATTTATTGCTAAAAATTTAACAAATTTACATAATACAGATTACAATATAAAACATTATAAAAAACGTAAATAATTTAAAAAATGTGCTTTCCAATCATTCAGATACAAATAGTGAAAGTGAGTCTATCATTCCTTCAACACTTGGCCAGAATATTACAGTATAGTATTATTATTTTCGATATGAAAACAAAGATAAATTATTGTATTCGAAAAATTATTCAGATTAAAATACCGTAGGTATACTAGATTATTTTCTAATTTATGACAATTTTCTGTTATTTTCGGTAGTTTTCCTTTACACTTTAGTATAAAGTATTAGAAAAATCCGTAAACTACATCTTTAATGCATGGCTAGAATACTTTTGTTATTAGAAACCTCTTCATCTTAAAAATCCTACTTGACTCCATCTGCCCAAAAAAAGTATGTATTGAACTGTCGTCGGTCATAATCTAAATTGATAATAACTCGAGTGAAATTATCTTATGAGTTCAACTTCCCGAGCGTGCTAAATTCCCTTTTTCTAAACATTTTTTAAACAATAAACTATAATTCCAGTGGTGGATTTGGGGAGGGACGCAGGGGGACGGAGCTACTCTTCATTTTTTTCATGTTGAACAGCGTACCCCTTAATTTATTTATCAAGGAACGCAAGGAACGCAATGTTTGTTTTAATTTTT